>JAJOOS010025646.1:0-23835 GCA_029582725.1 Solanum chiquidenum
CATATTCTTCCTTATTCATTTATAAATTGTGTTGAAGTTTATATTCTAAACTGTCTATCTGTATTTGTAGATAAAATATAGTTTTTCTTTGTGCTAATATAGATTTGTGACAAACTCCTGCAAATATATTATTGTTAAGTCTATTTTGTCCATGTGTCAATTCTTGTCTTTTTGCTATAATTATTTCAGCTAGTTTTTGTCTATATTCGTTACTCTCGTTTTTCATTGTAATTTTAAATATTGAATATATTTATATTCCATTTTAGATATATTATATATTAATTGATCTAATTTATCGTTATCGGTTTTTGTAATATTGAGTTGTTTTGTATTCCGGATATAATTTATTTAATTTTCTTCTCATTTTTCTTATTTTTCTATTTGTACGTTTCTTCTTATATTTCTCAACATCCATAACTCTGAATTCTCTTTTTTAAGAAACTTGTTGAATGGCGAAGAAAAAGTCTTCATTCTCTTTTTAAAGAAAATTTGTTAAACGGTGAAGAAAAGAAAATTGGATTGTATTAACTCCGATAAGGATTAAAATAGGGTTAATTTAAATGTCTAAGTAATTTAATTTAATTGTCAAATCTTAAGGGTATTTTACGTGTTGAAACTAGACTCTATTTATTTAGTTAAGTAGCTATAACAACAGACATGCAAATATTAAAATTGCCAAATTTAACCAAGTTATTACAAACAAAAGGCTAATCTTTCTACTACTACTATGCCCTCATATATCGTCTATATAACTTGGCATGACCCAAAAGAAGAATTTATACTAAAATATTAATCGATCGGGAGATGATCTAGTAAAAATCTTCAATTGCGAAAACATATACAATCTTATTGCCTTCTCTAAAGTTGTGATGTATTAGAGAATTCCTCAATTTATTCAAAACGTACATGCATTCCGAAATATGTTAATGTATAAAAAATAATTGCTTTTCAGAAGGCATATTACCTCTAGTGAGTCTATTTCGATTTTGATAATAGGAATGTGGTAGAGGTGAACAATTATAATTACTTCATAGAGGACTCAAAGTCTCATATGTGTGTTGTTTAAACGAGTTATTGAATTTGCTGTGATTTCTGTTGAGCCAAATGTGCCACAATACGAAGGAAAAATACAATTTCCCATTGTAGGAGGGGATTTGGGAGGGTAGCAAACATATTGTTGAATTGGAGTCGAGTAACTAGTGATCTGATGATTTTTTTGAATATTTTAGCAATGTCACATTCTAAGAAGATGTGGCTACTGGTCTCTACACTGTTGTTGCAGATTGTACAAGAGTTATTAACCATGTCGAGCCTATAGAGGAAGGACTTGTTGGTAGACGGTCATGCACCCAAGATAAAGTCAATTGAAAATCGTGATCGAAGTCATGATTTGAAGATTCATTTGAAGAGAAGGGTATCTTGATTGTCAATATCGAGGTTGAATGAATTATTCTACCTGACAACAATAAAAATGGAATTTGACACAGATCAAAAGAGAAAGTAAGGAGGAATTTCACTTCGGAAAGGAAAAAGACAGTACCAAATGAAGAACTTTGGGACAAGCTTTTCGATGTCCATGTGTCAGTCATGAGGGCTTGTATCCGTCGAAATTTATTTTCTTTAGCCTTCTCTTATGTTAGATTGAGAAATTTTTTGATAATTGACAAATAGAGGAACAGATAAAAGAAATCAGTTGCGCCGACATGTTCCTTTTAGATCGAATCCGACTGGAATAAGGAGAACGTCGTCCACGCGAATTAGACGTTATAAAGCGGTGGAAGGGTTGCTTTTTCGACAAGAAACCAGTGCAAAAAGGTTTCCTTTCATAAAATAATTCCTTGAGAAAGGGCGCATAAAATCAGTTTACAATAATTTTCAAATTCCATACGGATAAGGAAGCAGAGTTGAAGTAGGAAAAGGATTCTTGATCTACTTAGTCTATAAATAGTGCATGGATCTTCCAACGAAACTTGCGCACTAAAACATAGAGTTACAAGCAGAATACAATCAAATAGAGGGAGTTCATATTTGAGTGATTTCTAATTACGAAGTGTAGCAAACGCAAGGAAACAAGAATTGAAGAACTGATTCATAGGCTTATGTTTTATAGTTCTTAAGTCAAGTTTGCTTGTATTGAGTTTTTATCGAGTTGTATCTTTAATTCTTTATAGATCCAGTGAAGTATAAACTGGAGTAGGAATAGAGTCTTCAAGTTGGGGCGACTTAAAAACTTGAGAACATAAACCTTGGGGGTGGGGGTGGGGGGATTGTGTTGAAGTTTAGGAATTAGAGTTAGTTCCTAGGATTGCAAGAGTTGTAATCCGAATTCATAACTTGAAGGGGGTCGACGATCTAGTTGGTTGTTGGCGTCTAGGAATTAGAGTTTATAATTCCTTAGGTTACATAGGTTTGTAATCTTTTGTTGAGACTTAGAGTTTAATGAAGTGGAGTTAAATCCTACAGAGGTGTAGGTCGTGGTTTTTACCCTTTATGAGCCGGAGTTTTCCGCGATAAAATATCGTGTCATTATTTTATTTGTTTTACATAACATAACTACTGTAATCTGCAAAGGAACAGATCGAATATACTTGCTCCTTAGTCAAATCTGGAGGTCAGTATTCCAACAATCTTAAATAATGAAAAATTTATAAATATTAATTGTAACTTTGTAATACATGATGTAGTATTTTCCTAGTAATAATTATAAGAAGACTTTTACAAAAGAATTAAAATTAATTATAACTTGAGATATTGAAATAAAAATTTAATAACGTGGAACTAAGAGTCCATTCACGTGTCATTATACAAGAAAAATTGAAAAAGTTATATTAAAAAGATTTGAAAATGACATTTAACTCTATACAATATATAATTTTTGTAATCATCATAATAAAAGGATTTTTTTAGATTTTAGTTTGGGTTATTTAAATGAGGGATCTAATTTAGTTAAAGTTTTTACCTCTCAATAATCTATATCTATACTATCTTAAAAGAATGAACTCTCTAACTTCAATTTTAAATTAGTATTATATCCCTAACTTGAAAGAACCCTAACTAATAACACTGTCACGCACTCACATAATCTGGACAGGTGCCAGCATCCATCTAATCTCCAACAGATGCAACGTCTCATGTGTTATTCGTTTTCATGTTGAACTAAGTAAAACGTTATATATGATTTCCATCAGACGCATCCATAGAAAAACATTGGCGAAAAGCTACCACCCTTTTGTAGCATTAAGCAAATTAACATGTTCCACATTTTACAATAAATTAAGCCAAAGCATATGTTAACCGAAAGAGAAGAATGATGTAATAACACATGGTACAACTTACCCAATTAATATATACTAATTGATGAGAAGTCAAAGCCAAACACAACATCAAAGTGCAGTGATTTCAAAGAGAAAGCAACAATAAAGTTAGGTTATACTTTAATTTCTTAATTATAATTTATAGATATTTATTCCTTGTGATTTTTGTAGCATTTATTTTCACTGCTACTGTTACTGATCATCTTGTGAAGATTTTGAAATGATCATTTGTTGTGTTAAGGAATAAATTAGTTGATGTTAGAATTAAGTTTATTGTTAAACTGAAATTTATTAGTTGGTACTCCATTTGTCTGTGACATTAATTTTCACTTATCTAGAGCCGAGAGGTAATTAAAAAAAAATTCGAACCTAAATTATAAGTGTAGGCCAATTTAATATTTAGCTATTCATTTTTTTATATATAAAAAGTATTATAAATTGCTATTTTTTTGAAAGTAAATAAAATTTAAAAAAATGTTAAAAATTATAGAGTTTTCGTGTCTACGCTAGGGCACTATTATGGCGTATTAGAGAGAAACAAAAATCAACAATGTAATTAAGAATAAAGTATTTTCCATCATTGTTTCCTTTTCACTGTGCTTTAGTGTTAAAGAAAGAACACGTCAAGAAGTTATTCACTTGACATGCATAAGTTTTTTCACATGTGCAAACTCAGTTGAAGTGTTCATGTTTATTAATTTATTTCCCTTCTAAAACAAATATGTTTTTCATTTGAGAACATACTGACTGCTTTATTGTTATCTTTCATTTGAATATATTGTACAGTACATCACAGTAGGCTCATATGTTGACGTACATGTTAATGCCTTGGGGAAAGCACAAGCATTCATGCAATGCGTGTAGAGTGTTTGCGATAAACGCAATGTTGTGATGAATTTGAAGAATGGTAATTATTATTACCCTTTTTTAAAACTATATTACGTTTATTCATCATGGAATTAAGTTTTTGAACTGGTGAAATCAAATTTAAACATGGTGAATGCAATATAACTTAATGTATAACTTAGATTCATAATAGACGATTAGTGAGATATATGTAATCGACTACAGAACAATGCATGGTAGAAGAAAATTGTGTCGAAAGCAATATATATCCTTTATATATTAGATATAGCAAAGAGACAACTTCAAAGTTGAAGAGATCTATGACTTTTGAAGGCTATAAAATCAGCTCTAAAGTTGAAGTAGTTTCGAGGGGTGTTTGATCCTTTAAAGTACATGTGTTTTTTGCTTATAAACAATCTTTTTCATAGAAATTGTTTCATTTATGAGAGAGATCAAAACTTTTACAAATCTTGCAACACACGTGCCGTAAAATTAGTTAGTAATTGTTGGTTATGATTTTCCTTATTTTCATGTAACTTATTTTTCTGTTTATGACAATTTTATATATTATTTTAAAGTCAATATTTTATATTAATTATTTTTTATATAAAAAGGTTAAAAAGGTGAATTTGAAAAGAAAAATACATAAATTTTTATTCAAAAATATATAATGTATCTAGCTGCATGTAATGGATTGTTTATTATTATTTTTTTGCACTCACTTGGTGAACTAATATGAGGATCTGGTGGCTTCTTTTTTCCTTCAACATATGCTTGTGACTTGTGAGTCATCTACAAATATTCGGACTGAGTTAACTTTACCTTTTCTTTTTTCATTCACCACATTAATGTATGTTGATTATTGGTTATCAACATCATTTTGTTTATCTATGTTGTTAATTTGTTCATTTGCAACATGTTCTTTGATCATGTTATCACTTTTTTCATTTTCATGAGTTCATCCTCTTTGCTTTGATCGTCACTATCTCTGCCTCACCATCTATAAAGGAGCGAATGATACCAACCAACTCGACAAAGACATTCAGCTAGGAAAAAGATAAAGAAATACGTGTTAATTATAACATATCCAAATTAAAAAGAGAGACAATACGTATCAAATTCTTTACAAATTAAAATTTAGAAGATTGAAAAAAAATATATAACTAAGATATAGTCGTGATTTATTTATCGATTTCGTGGAAGTCATAAACTTAAATATGTTTGATTCTTTCTTTCTTGTCTCATGTACTCTTGGATTCAAAATTTGTTCAAAATAAAATCTATTTTTTTTTCTCTATCAGTAGAACTAGTATGTATTCAACTAAAGAGAATTTGTGAAGGCGCCTCAACTTCACGCCCTATTATATTTAACTATTTACAATCTTTAGTTTGTTAAATTTTTTTATTATTGCATCATTAAATGTATGAATGAAGAATAACCATTCATATTCAATCTCTTGGTTTATATTGAAATACCCTTTTCACTTCTTTGGTGTTTTCGCATTCTAAACATAGTAAATTATTGGCTAATCAATGTTGTGATATATGAATGCTGCAGTTTTAAACCATCTATATTTTTCATGTTGATTTTTATTGGTTAATTAATGTTGTGGTTTAAACGTATAACAACATTATAAGATATTTTGATAAAATAACTTTTGAGGTAGGATGTTCTTATTTTTAGTATAGTAATTCAATACGATAAATACATATTTACTTGTTTTATTTTCTTTGTAATTGAATTTACTTATAACATATAATAATAGCTAAAGGAATATATAATAATGGCATAACTAAAGAACAAAATGGACTTCAAATTCTAACATTATGTAATAAAAATATTAGTGTTTGATTGAATATTTAATTAAATTTTATTTTAGTGAGACATGATAATCCAATTTTGAAAGTTGGAGTTTCCTACTTATAATATACTATAATGATAAGTGTAAACAATAAGCATTAGAAAAAAAATTCAAGGAGGAGAAAAAATAAATAGCATTGTTGTTCAATATTATTTAGAGAAAGATTGGTGTTTGACTGTGTATTTTGTGTGTTTGGGGGTCTAAGTGAAGTGAAATGTATAGGTATATGTCACACCATTAATCTTAAACAAACACACCTGCAACACTTCATAGCTCACTCACGTTCTCTACAACATGCTCACGCTCAGAGGCGGATTTAGGATTTGGAGGTCGTGGGTGCCACATCGTCCAAGTAAGATAAACGGGTCGGTTCCTCCATTTTTAGATTATAATTTGGGTTATTTATCTTTTTCAATTTTTGTAAACAAATTGATCAAACATGCATGTTAGTAATACTTTGTTTTAGATATTTCTGATGTTGGAGATAACTAAACAATTCAATTTTTTAATTTTAAGAAATTAGAGACCTTATTCTCTAAAACTTTGCGGTAAAAAGGATTTTCCACATTAAAGATTCGAACTTTTATAAGTTGTTGAAATATAGTAGAGAAACAATAAAAATTATGATTTCCATTATGAGTTGTCATTCTATATGCCCCCAAACACCTGAATGTAACAAGTCAAAAGGTTTATTTGTTCTAGACAAACTCAAAGAAAAAGGTAATTTGATATGCTTTGCACGAGGACATATTGGACATTGTTTACATTTATCATATATATCACCTGATGACATTAATAACTGACTCAACACCTTTACCATGTAATGTCTGACTAGTAAGGTACTATTGCCCACTTAGTTCACTACCAATCCCCCTCAGCTTCTCACTGGAGAGGTCCTGAAAAACAACAAACTCAGGAAAGAAATTAACGGAGCATTTTAGTTGTCTTGTTAGTTGTGATATTGATAGTAAGTCAAACTTGAATGCGGGAACTACCAAAACATTTTCTAACAAATCACCACCAGGTGTTTCTACAGCTTTCAGACTGATGTAGTCTCTCTATTTGGCAAATGACCTTTCCTATTCACACATCTTGTAAGATTGGAATTAGAACTTAAAATACCTACCTTAAATGTCATGTGACAGGTGGCCCCTGAATCTACTATCCAACCCTCATGTACATAATTATTTATATATAATGTTGTAGTGATAGAGCTAGTTATACCTGTCATATTTGCCACACTGAATCTTGGTATTCCTGCTTCTTTTTTTTTAGCATGTTGAGGATTTGTTGGTATTGTCCTGGAGAAAAAGTAGGTTGGGTTACTACAATTGATGTCTCTTGTGTCTTTCGCCCTTGGGATTCTTCCTTCCTGCTATGTCCAAATGCATCTAGCATCACTACTCATTGATCAGCTCTCACTTGGTTTTCTATGCCTTGATATTTATCAGTAACATGCATACCCTGCATTTGTCCTGGCACTCCACAACTTCTTCTTAAATTTTTAGTCAGAAGGATAATCATTCTACCTGAAACAATCAAGCTTAGCATGACCTTGAAACTTACAGTAATCATAAACCTGATCCTATTTTTTCTTCTTCATTTGAGGATATCTCACATTCCTACTTTGATGTTGTCCTTTCCCTCCATAGAGAGCAGTTGACTCCAAAAACTCCTTCCCAAGGTGAGTACCTGTTGTTGATCTTTGGCCTTCATCAGCCATTATCGTGGCATATGCCTTACTCACATTTGGTAAAAGACTCATCATCAGAATTTGGATTCGAGCATGACTATAGGTCTCATTCAATCCCATTAGGATTGTAAAATAGTCTCAAATAGGCTAAATGATCCACATAAGATCTCGATCTATTACAATCACATGATAATGGAGGAAAAAAGAAATCGAATTCATCCTATAACAAACGAAGCTTTGTAAAATAGCTAGAATTAGTCAAGTTACCTTGGTATATTGTGCAAATATCTCTATGAAGCTGATAGATCATGGATCCATCGATTTTATAAAATCTCTCCTTCAGATTTCTCCCTATTGCAGCTGCATCACTGGCATATACAATCCCACTAATCAGCTTCTTAGAGACGATGTTCATAATCCAAGTGAGTACAAAATAATTACATTCTCCCACTGTTCATCAATTCCATCGTATAATCACTCATTTTGCAAGTTTCAAACACAAATCCCACATTACTTTTTGCTCGAAGATTGATCAACATAGATATACTCCACAATGAGTAGTTCTCCATGCAGTAAGTTGTATTGTGGTTAGAATACATCCAAGAGTATTTTATGGATGAAGATAGAGAGAATGATTTAGTTTCTTCTTAATATCTTCAAGAGTATCAACTCGGTTCTCAACTGAATTAACTCGAATCTCAATTGTGGCTGAATCTTCAGAAGGCATTGTGTTTCTCTATGTTCCATAAAGGATCTACAATGGCGGAATACATATCTATGCAGTTGAACCGAATCTCAACTCCAGGCTCTGATACCATATTGAATTTAGAGGTTGAAATGATTGGAGAAAAAGAAACATTTTTTATAAATATCAACTGAATGAATGCTACAAGCCACTATATATATATATATATATATATATACATTGAAGCAAAGAATGAGTAACTAATTAATGATGTGACTCACTAACTAACTCTGACATTTGTAACTAATTAGCTAACATGCAAGTTAATTAACTAACTAACTAAGCTGGCACTTTCGACTAACTAACTCGATCATTGCAATCATCAGTCAATTCCAATTGATATATTATGAATGCAATTTGGTTGTGATATAAGTATAAGGATCTTTAATTTAGAGCAGTTCAATATTTTCCTTCAATAATGTAAGGTAAGGCATAAGTATTCTCCTAAACTATGATCGAAATCTCATAGACACACCTAAACTTAACTAGGGTCCTTCAATTTACAGAGGTTCAAATATTTTTCCAATAAAATAATAGTCAAATATGAAGAAAAAAAATCTCTTTAGAATAAGTAAAAGTAATTATGGTACTACTTTGACTTTCCTTCAAGAGAAAAATAAAATTTAAATATAGTAAGAAAATCAGGATAAAATCTTAATAGGTCTTACTACACCAGATATCGCTAAAGGAATGTTATATAAGGAAAACAATGAAAAATTTGCTAATTTTTTTTTGTATCATAGAGAACTTACTCTTATTTATACTATTCACTTAGGGTTTAAGGTATAAATATTAATTATTACTGAAGTTCTTCAATATTTACAAGTAAGTTCCATTTCTAAAATTTTCTACACGACTAGAGGGTTCCAATGACTTTACCAATAAATTATATATAAAGTCTATATTTCTCTAGAATCTTTCTACAAGTGTCAACCTTTTTCTTACATAGCATCCAATATGACAAAAATGCATTAAATGAGTAAATGACACATATGATGTGGCGGGTCACACCTAACCTAATAAAGCCCATAACGGAAAGGCCCATTAGGGTTTTTCCCATTTATAAGTGGGTACTTGTCTAACCTTATATAAACGACTATTAGATTAGACACAATCATTTTGAAAGAGGATAGTAGATCGGGAGATCCAGTTCAATTTGTTGTTCATTATGGCTCCAAGGTCTTCAAAAGGTACATCATTCAATTTTATCAATTTTTATTTATTTTGTGTCCTAATATCATGTTATATTGTGAATTTTTATGTTGAATCTATGAATTTTTGTGTTTGTTTATAAAGATGAATCTTTGTGTACGGATCTCTATATATTTGATCATAGATCAATTTTGGCTCTGATATCTAAATATTTGTAGATTATTTTACATGAGTGTTTGTTTATCAAGATAATTTCCTATGTTAGAGAATCATAGACATATTTTGATTATGATATCGAGTGTTTGTAGATTATTTTTACATGAGTGCTTATTAATCAAGATGAATTTTATGTTAGGGATCTATAAGTTTGATCATAGATCAATTTTGGCTTAGATAAATGATTATTTGTAAATTATTTTACACGAATGTTTATTTATCAAGATATGTTTTTATGTTAGAATTTACATAAATCGATTTTGGCAATGATATCTGAATGTTTGTAGATTATTTCTTATATGAGTGTTTGTTTATCAAGTAAAATCAACAAGTATTACATATTGATAAACAAACATTCATGTAAAATCCATAAATGAAGTGCCTTATGTGGGTACTTGTTTAACCATATATAAGATTTTTTTGTTTGATAATATCAAGAGAGACTGGTAGCAGCTATTCGATTAGAGACATCCATCTCGAGGAAGGATAGTAGATCGAAAGATCCTTGAGAGAGAATAATACATTAAAAGATCCACTATGTTTTGTTGTTCGTTATGACTCCAAAATATAATATAATTCTATTTTTTTTATATTTTGATACTAAAAACATATTTGCTCTATGAATTTTTATCTTACAAATCTATTTGGTTGATCATAGATTGATTTTGACTCTGATACTTGAATGTTTGTAGATTATTTTGCATGAGTGTTTGTTTATCAAGATGATCGGTTATTTCAACTTCAAACTTGATGATATAAAGTTTAAAATTTGAGAAATAAATTTATGATTTTCAAAAAATAATAATTTTGTACTCATAAAATTACAACTATGTATTTCTATTCAAATATAATTACAACTTTGACTATTTTTTTGAGATCTCAACTAACTCGTGTCCAAACTCTTAGTATATCTTTCTATTTTTTATAAAACTTTTTTCATATACGTTTGGACATGCGATATGAAATTTCAAATCATGATTTCAAATCAACGCTTGGACATGTGATTTGAGATCGTGATTTCAAATCTCAAATTATTCAAAAAGCATGATTTTAAATTTATTGTTCAAAATTAAGTTATTTTATTCAAATATTAGAACAAATAATTAAATCTTAAATTAACTAATTAGTAAAAACATAATTAATTCAATACTTATTTTTAAGTTCAATTCCAAATACTACTTTTCGGATTTCAACTAACTTGGGTTCAACTTCTTACTCTATCTTTTTTACTTTTTGTAAAGCTTTTTTTTCGTATTCATTTGGACTCATGATTTCAAATCTAAAAACATGATTTGAAATTTACTGTTCAAAATTAAATTATTTTCTTTAAATATTAGAACAAATAATTATATCTTGAATTTAATAATTAGTAAAATAAATTTAATTCAATTTTTTTTCTAATTCATCAAATAAGATTAAATTATTTGCTAAGTTGATAGAACCCTTTTAAAACATTTATTTTCATAAAATGATATTTGTGGTCAACAGAGTAACACACAACTCTAAGGAATATTTGCAACATTTAATCACTAGGCTAAATCTTTTACTTATATCAAAAGGTGTTAATATTTTTATGTATATTTATTAAATTAAAATTTAATCTCTATCTATAATGTAATGTAATTTTTCGTTGAAGGATATGGCTTAACACCCCTTCGCCAAGGGTGGGTCCGCCCCTATTTGCGGTGAAAAAAATTAAAAATTAGAACAATTTTTTTAAAGAATAGTATTAGAAAGTCAAATGATTAAAGACACAAATTTTATAGTAGCGTCGACAATGGCGGGTGAATTTGGTAAACCAATTTCGTTTCGATCCAAGAATTTCAATTTTCACATTCTATTTTCCCGCCATCTAAATGAACGATAGAAAATCTACTAAGTATTACAAGATAGAGAAAATCTGT
Organism: Solanum chiquidenum; assembly: GCA_029582725.1. NCBI lineage: Eukaryota > Viridiplantae > Streptophyta > Magnoliopsida > Solanales > Solanaceae > Solanum > Solanum chiquidenum. The sequence goes on from JAJOOS010025646.1 coordinate 11,733, forward strand.
AAACAAAATTTATTACCAATAAACTCTGTGCTGTTACCTACTCGCATTTCTTTGAATCTCTGAAAAATTAGAAGTAGCTAAAACCTTTGAATTCGTTATTCTGCGGGATACAATGGCCGTGATTTCAGGTTCTGAGCTGAAGAGTAGCAAAATGAAGAGCTCCCCTATGAAGAAAAGAAAGCAAAAATCTGACCCGGATGCTGCTGATGGCAAGTCATGTCATCAGGTAACTCCACTGATTTTGTGCTTGTGCTTTTGTATACCCTTTTCATTTTGTGCTTACTTTATGTTGTAGTAATTAGAAGGAAACATAATAAAGAAGTTATGGGGTTTTGGTAATGTGTTGTAAAATTAGGAAAGAGATGCATGGATTGCTGTTAATGCTGTTATACTATGAGTTGGATTGTTTGATTCCAAATGTAGAATAAGTGATTTTAGATTATTAATTAGTTCGACTAGTGAATGTACTGTCCTTGATTAGGTTTATTTATAGATTATAAAGGGTTTATAGGGTTTCGATTCAATATAGAGTGTAGTGTAGCATCGGATGTGTAGTGGGTGCATGTCATTTGTTAAGATTTTGGGTGTAGTGAATCATGTTTCTGTATTAGCTACCAAGCATAATTGAAAAGCTATGCTCTTTTTCTTGTGTTGGATTCACTGGAGAGGTAAAGTTCTTTCTTATGGAAGAGTCTAAAACTGAACAATGATTTGGGGGAATTTCCTTATATTTTCAAGTAAGTTATTATTTGAACACTTTAATTTGGAAAGTGTGTTTGAAGTAAGACAAACTTAGTGGAGCTTTATGCTTCATTACTTTGGCTAATTTGAGCCGTCATTTGTATTGACATGCTGCTCCTGCATCACTTGTTCTGTGTTACTTGCTGCATATCATTGCAGATTAATGAACCTACCACCATTTACCTTTTGTTCTTTCAGCATCTATTGTACTAACTTCTACCAAACTTCATGCAGTGCCGCCAAAAGACTACTGCCTTTGTGGTTGGGTGTAAGAATAAGCAAAAAGATAAGCTCTGTGCAATTAATGTATGCCATAAATGCCTATCAAACAGGTTCGGAACTTTCCATTTTCATTTGTTCTTAGAACCTGTATTCTTCTTATCTTAAATGTGTACTTATATTTTGTGAGCTTTTAAATTAGGTATGGTGAGAAGGCAATGGAAGTATCACTTTTGGAGGATTGGAAATGCCCAAAATGCAGAGGCATTTGTAACTGCAGTCTTTGCATGTGCGTCGCCTTCTTTAGTTTGTTCTTGCTATTTTTTTTCTTTTAAACAAGAATTGGAGATGGTCTCTGGCACTTAATCTTGATTATTTACTGACTCAATTCTCAGGAAGAAACGGGGTTGCCCACCCACTGGTCAACTTGTGCACACAGCGAAGGCAACTGGATATTCTTCTGTTTCAGATATGCTGCAGTTTACTGGGACTGACAATATTGATCAAATCAAAGTTTTGAAAGACAAGAGTGGCTCACGGAAAAAGATCAATATTTCAAACAATGTAATGTTGCTTTTATATAATTATGGCACTGGTAACAGGAAGTATTTGTCTGTTTGTTAGCTCTCTTATACCTTGTTACTCAATATTGACAGGAGGAAATCATAGTTTCTTCAGAAAATAGCGAGAAGGAAAATTGTATTGAAAAGGTGAGTGACATAAATGTGAATTCTTCTGCCTTGTCGAAAAATCCCAGTGATAAGCAATCTGCGGGATGCAAAAGGAAAAAGACTAGTGTAAAGCCTGATGGCACATTGTCAAAGGATAATGTAGTGAATGACCTTGATGGTCCAAATGATGGTGAAAAGAAACCAAAAAAATTGATGCAAGGACAGCGAAAATCAGAATTTGACAGCAAGAGAGATGATTCTGCATCAGTGAAAGAAACTCTATCAGAAGAGTCTCAAGATTTCAGAAAGAACAAGGAGGAAAGATCTCTCAAGGAAGGTTCTGTGAAAGATAACATTATTGAAAATAATGATCCTTTTGCCTTGACTCCATTGCCCCAGGGAACTGCTGTGACAGCTGTTGGTGACATTGATTTACAGCCAGGAGATGTTGGGAATGCTTTACAATTTTTGGAGTTTTGTATGGTTTTCGGGAAGGCAAGTAACTTAATACCCATATAAAATTCTATTATGGCATCTTGTTAAAAATATTTTACATGCATTGATGTTGTAATGTGGACGAACACTAGTCAAAGCATCATTACTGAGTTTCATGCTTTCTTACACATTGGTGACCTTATTTGTCCATAGTTCATTATTTTATTTGTCTGTCAAAATCTTGGAAACTGGTGCATGGGGTATGCCTGATGGCCAGCTGCTAAGCTGAGCATTAGTTTTTCCCCATATTTGTTTTTGAAAATCTGTTTTTTAAGTATTCAGTTCTTCCTTATCAAGTGTGATTGCCTTGATTTGTTGCCTGTGGCTCTTTTTTGTTTCTAGATCCGTGGCATTTAGGAGGTTTACTCAATTAGCTGATCAAATTTTGCATTTCTCCATTATTATTCTACTTTTCACTTATATAGATACTAGACATCAAGAAGGGGCAACCAGAAGCTGTTCTCAGAGATATATTGCAGGGGAGAAGTATGCGACGTGGAAAATGTTCTGTGACGATACAGTTTCTTAGTAGCTTACTATCTTTCCTGAAAGAGGAGGAAGAGGAAATGTATATCTTTTTCTTCAGATTTGCTTGAGGAGCACCATCTCTTGCATCTATTAACATTTGTATATAAATTTTTTTTCCAGATCTTCAGCAGAAACCTTGACAGAAGGGAAAAACTCATGGTATGCTGATATCAAAATGTTGATCTCGAAATCCCCCAGTGTTGCAAGAACCATGGGATTAGTTTCTTTAGGTAATGATGTTGAAAAATTTGAGAACTTGAATCCCTCAGAAAAGCTGAAGATGTTAACTTTTATCTGCGATGAAGTTCTTGGAACTGGGTAAGAATTGTCCTAGCTTTTTCCCTTTCCTCATTACATTTTTCTGTTTTTTTTCCTGTCTTCTTGTCGAAGTGAATTTATATATTTTTCTTTTCCAGAAAGATAAGGGACTGGATTGATGATCAAAACTCAAACTTTGCTATAAAGGCAAAGGAAGCAAAAGAAAAAGTTGTTGCTGCAAAAAATGAGGTGTGGAAGATAATAATAATTAAAAAAAAAACTTAAACCTCATTATGCTTCAAGATATGAAAGCTAATATATGAAATGTTATTACTTGTACAGGAGAAGCGCCTGAAGCAGAAAATGCAGAATGAGGTAGCTCAAGCCATTATTGCAAAAAGTGGTGCTCTACTCTCATTATCAGAACATGAAGCAATTTTTTCTGAAATTAAACGTGAATTAGCAGAAGCTCATGCTTCTGTGGTGGAGTCAATGAACACTTACTCCAAGTGTACGTGCTTAGTCTACATGCATGCTTTAAGTTAATTTATTTTTCCATATGGCTTGCATAAATGCGCATATCTAATCAGTCATGCTAAAGTAAGCCCAGCATGGAATGAGATATTACTAGATTTTTAGTTGTTCATGTGGGCGTTATGCCATTACCTTGATGATACAGTGAGTAGGTCGTCAGCCACTAACCCTCTTTCCGTAATATAATGACTAGTGAAAAGATGGAAAATCCTACTTTTCTCACAATCATAAAAACACCTGCTCCATGCAATCAGAGATGATAAAGAGAAGATGAGTACACCAAGCTCTGTCATGTATAGAGAAACATAGCAAAATTACAGTAACATAGATTGTTATTTCCCCACCCAGGCTTTCACTTCATTCTTAAATAAGCTTTCTCTATGAGATATACGTGTTTGTTCATGATGGCTGGACTATTGCAACTTCATTGATCATATTGATCCTTTTCATATATTTGGGTTTTGACTATGTTTTTGTCTGTAGGTAATCAAAGATCCGAAGCTGTTAGGACGGAGCCTTTCTTTTCAGGCACTGATGGTAAAGTGTATTGGACACTAAAATGCTATGGTGACAAATCCATTCTTTTATGTCAAGGTTGGTTCAAGCATATGACAGTTTACTCTTTTTTTATTTTTTGATAACCGAGAAATCCGTCTGTGACCCATCCTTTGGACCAATCACAGCCTTCTAAACTCGGTGGATAATGGGCCCGCCCCTCTACCCTTCTCCACTTAAATACCGGGCTTCGCTTTGCATGGTGTGGGGCTTGAACCTGCGACCTAAGCCACAAATCCTCCACCTTTTGCCACTTGAGCTAGGCCTTGGGGGCATATGACAGTTTACTCTATTTTTGGTAATTGGCATTTGAATGACCTTTATGCCTATTCCATATGCAGATGTAGGAACCGGTGATACTGCTGCTTCAGATGAAAAATGGTCTGCTTTTGATGCTGAACAGAAAGAAATCATTGAGAAGCACATTAATTCTTTAAGGTTGGTAATTCAAATACTATGCTTTCATTAAACTGATAGAGATTTCCAACACTGAGTTCCCATTTATTCTAGCTGGCTATTTAAAGATGCTGAATTTCAGGATTGCCCTGCTTTGTTGCCTAGAATAAGAAAACAAATGCATTGACTGGAATCGATACCTTTATAGACTTATAAGAGAATATTTGCTTAATTGGTAGAGCGCAGGACATACAATATGAGAAATATCCCCTGAGAATAGATCTCTTAATCAGTTCATACTTCATACCATCCACTTTAAATCTTCCCGCATTCCTTTGCAGAAAGTTATATCTTTGAAGAATCCACACAATAGATTTTCCTGGTTCTATTTTGACTTATCATAGAAAACAAAAAGTTTCTCCTAGTTCTAGCGTTTGGTCAACGTAAGAGCACCTTATATATTCTTCTTCAGTGTTCTGGAATATGCAAACTGTAGTACTCCCTTTCTGATTACTGCTTAAACCTCCTCTCATTGGGGGTGGACACTTTTCCACTGTTGTATCCTTCAGATAATCAGAAATGACCTTGGTATCTATCGTGATGTTTAATTGTCACTTGGAATTAGCATAACTAAGATGCGGACCTAGTTATAAAATCACTTTCTAAGTTGATCAAGTTCATGATATGTAGATTTTACTAATCTTCACAATAAATCATATTTCTTCAGTCGCAGGGTAAAGAGGAGGGTTAGAACTCCCAAGGTGCAGCAGAAACTTCTATCTCAGGAGAATGAAGCTACCCCTCAAGATCGTACTGATATTACTGGCACTTCCATGGAGAAATGTAATGAAGAGCAGCTTGTCTGATGAATGGTCTTTTTACCTGATCTTCCAGTGAGGGTGGGGGGATGGAAAAAATATTACATTTACATTTCAATATGCTACCTTTTGGTTGCAACTTTCTAGACCATTGAATTGCAGTTGTATCTTGGCTTTGTATGTACTGTGCCTTCTCCATATACTTGCTGTTCCTATTAAACTTCTTTTAATAGTAACATGATAATTTAATAGTAACAAACTTGTTGCTACTGGATGTGCATTGTGGTGATCTGATATGTGTTATTGAGTAAAATATTGAATCAACAGGAAAAGAAAAAAGACAAGATGGAGTTTCTAGCTATGAAGGCCAACATAAATTGTTGCAAATAAGCTAGTTGCATTTGGCTATTTTATCAGATACTTATTGGCAAGAATACGTATGTTCTTGGCTAAGTAGAAGCAGGCGTCTTGCAATGTTGTGTGATGCGGGTATTGAACTTCATCCGTCTATTTTCACAGTGGTGGTTAGACTAATTATATTGCATGAGGTTGAGTGTTGGTTAGTCAAGAACTCTCATGTTTAGAAGATTAAAGTTATAGAAATGAGGATGTTGAGATGAATGTGAGTTTAATAGGAGAGATAAGATTATATTATAATTGAATATATTGTGTTAAAGTGAAATTGCCTTAATGGAGGACAAGATGCAAAAACGAGATTGAGATGGTTTGGATATGTGAAGGGGAGATGCACAGATAATTTTAGTGCGGAAATATGAGAGGTTGACTATATATGGTTACTAGGTAAGCCGACAAAATATTGTCGGAGAGGAGATTAGAAAATAGATGACAACTTTAGCTTATCTAGGACAAGACCTTAGTTAAAAGGCTATAGAGGACACAAATTATGGTAGAAGATTAGTAAGTAGTTGAGTGTTGTCTCACTTATCTTTACATGCTAGTAGTTGTAGCATTACTCTTGTAGTTTCTTGTTCTTCTATTTCTGCTACTATATGTTATTTCTTCTACTTTGATTGTATTATTATTTTGTTGTAGATAATGTTCCTTTTTCTCTTTCTAAAATGCTTTGTCATGCTATCTGTAGTATTTTGTCATGACTTCTGCACTTATGTTTTTTCTTTTCCTAGACTACTTTGTTATATTTTTTCTTGAGTCAAGAATGTAGCGGAAACAACATCTCTGCCTCCTAAAATAAGTAAAATGTCTACGTATACACTATCTCCCCAAATCCACTTCCCCAGATCTACTTAGAGAAATACATTGAATATATTATTACTACAACCTTGTCTGGCATATTTGTCCACCTCCTTTAGTTGTTATATCTCATTTGTCCTTATCAACTCCCTATGTGTGCTTCATGTTTTTCTATTCTAGGTTGTTTTCCTGCATGTATTTTTGGTTGTTACAATTGTTTATCACCCTTTGGTACCTGTATTCATGTATCCTCCTTCCCTTGTTCCCCCTTTTATCAGTAGTGTCCTATTTACAAGGTTTTAACTCAGAAAGTAAAACAAAGCATTTCATCTCGTTGTCATTTGTAATTTGCAAGATTTACAGTATTTGGGCATGTAATCCTATTTGATATTTCCATGGCGGAGCTAGTAAGGGCTCGATTATGGAAAAACTACACTGTTCATATATAATTTTTTTTTTTTTTTTTTTGCATATATGATTAAAATTATTTTTATGTATATATAATAGGTATTGAACTCTCGTAGACTTCTTCACGTGTTTACTTCTTTATATCTTGAAATCCTTTAATGAAAGCCCTAAGATAATACACTGATTTTGACTTTACGTGACTGTAATCCTCTATTGTTAATAATCTAATGAGCAAGTGTATGTCCCTCATATAACTAGGGATGACAATGGGACAGGGCGGGGCACTAGGAATGACAATGGGACGGGGTGGCGCACTAGAGATGACAATGGAACGGGGCGGGGCCGGTTGAGCTTAACCCATAAAATTCTTAACTAGATCTGCTCCACCCCACACGAAAAAAAATCATTAAATTTAACCCACTCCATCTCGTCCCACATAGACTAGTCTCGCAAAAATCTTTCAAAATCGATCTATATTTTAAAAAAATAGACCCCTCATGTAAAATAATGTACAAACATTCAGATATCATAGCCATAACTGATCTATGATCAAACAAATAAATTCATAACATAAATATTCATCTTGATAAACAAACATTCATGTAACATCTACAAACATGTAGATATCATAGCCAAAATTAATCTATGGTCAAATAGATAGATTCTTACAAAAAAATTCATCTTGATAAACAAATACTCATGTAAAATAATTTACAAAATTCAGATATCAAAGTCAAAATCGATCTATGATTAAAATGATAGATCCCTAATATATAAATTCACAAATCTAACATAATATCAAGACACAAAATAATAATAAAATTATAAAATTAAATAATGTACCTTTTGAAGCCATAACGAACAACAAAACGAATTAAGATCTTCTGATCTACTATTCTCCCTCAAAATGATTGTGTCTAATCTGATAGCCGCTACCGATCCCACCCTTGATATTATCAAAAGAAAAAATAAAAGTATCTTCTATAGGGTTAGAGAGACGCCTATATTGAATTTTCCAAATTATCTAATAGTTTTAACAACTTATTGTTTACCTTGTTAAAAAATGTCTTACAAATTAATTATATTTTTTTGTTCATGCATGTCTCTTATTCTTTTTAGGCAAATGTTTCTTCCTATTGTTTTGGCAAATGATTAGTACTGTTATAATATCTTCGTATTTTCAACACCATTAATATTAAAACGATATGCTTGTAAGGTGGATAAGTAAATGTTATATTTTAGATAAAAATCATAAAATGCTTACTAAAGTTTCTCCTCCCTATAGAATTTGACATTATATTACTTTTCGTAGAATAAGAAAGTTAACTCATACGTCAAAAGTATTCCATAGTGCATATGCAACTTTTAAGCCACATAAGGTACTTTCTTTTTTTTTATCTCAAATAAGGAAATACATGTTCACAGTGCTGATATGCATACTAGAATAATCGTATTGTTCATATTAATAATAGATAATATTATACGTTTATGTTAAAACACATACGATCATCTAGAACATATAATTTTTAAAAAAAATTAATTTAATAAATTACTTCTTAAAGCGTGAATTTACATGTTGAGAAATTGAATTGAACACTTGAACAAAGTTAGGAAAATTCTAGAAGAGAACAATCTCAAAATATCTTCAATTGAGAGTGAATACAATGAATTGAGAGAATTAAAAAAAACTAACTAATCTTCTACTTTATATAGACTCTACAACTTAATCACATGGACAGCTGGCAATTAGTTAAAGTATTAACAACTAACTAATCTAACAGATTTTCCTAACAGTTAGTTATAACTAACTTAAGTCGTCTAAGTAACAACTCCTTTCTCATTACTCCCCCTCAACCCCTTTGTCATAATGTTTGTTTGCTGATCTTGTGTCCTTAGGTATAGTGCCTGAATCAGCCCCATTTGTATCTTTTCTCTGATGAAATGGCAGTCAATTTCAATATGTTTTGTTCTCTCGTGGTACACTGGATTTGCTGCTATCTGTAGGGCTGGTTTGCTATCACAGAAGAGCTTTACTAGCAGCTGTATTTCTTCCCCTAACTCTTTGCATAATGCAATGATCCAAACCAATTCTGATATAGTGGAAGTCATGTTTCTATACTCTAATTCTGCGGAACTCCTTGATACAGTCGTTTGTTTCTTTGAATTTCATGAAATCAAAGACTCTCCATGCTTGACTAAGAACCCTGTCACTGATCTTCTTGTATTTGGGCATGCTGCCCAATCTGCATCACAGAAGGCTATTAACTCCCTTTCTTTCTTGCTGCTCATTAAAACTCCCATTGCAGGTTCTCTTTTTATGTATCTCACCACCTTGAGGGCTGTCTCCATGTGTGATTTCTTTGGACACTGCAAAATTGACTTAATATTTGTACTGCAAATCCAATATCAGGCCTGGTTAGTGTCAAATATAATAATCTTCCAATCAATCTTTGGTATGGACCTTTGTCTGTCAACACATGATCATTTGTAACATCCATGGCTTCATCTAGCAATGTGGTTGTTAACTTCAAGTTGTTGTCCAGTGGTGTCCAAGATGGTTTAGCTCCAGTCAATCCCATCTCCTCTATCAATTCCAAAACATACTTTCTTTGGTTCATTAGTGTACCTTTATCTGATCTACTGAACTCTATGCCAAGGAAATATCTTAGAATTCCAAGATCCTTAATCTTGAATCTAGCATGTAGCTCATGTTTGGTCTGCTGTATTAACACCAAATCATTACCAGCTACCAACATATCATCCACATATACCAAAATCACCACAATTTGTGCATGATGTCTCTTAATGAATAATGAATGATCTAGGCTACTTTGATTAAAACCAAAATCAATCAATGCATCAGTCAGTTTAATAATCCATTGCCTACTTGCCTGTTTCAACCCATATAATGATTTTACTTGCCTACATACCATTCCTGAAGTCTCCCCTGGCTAGAAAAACCTTCAGGCAAAGACATGTAAACTTCTTCATTCAAATCACCTTGTAAAAAGGCATTATACACATCCATCTGATGGATATGCCAATGAGAGGCTGCAACAATTGAGAAAACACTTCTCACTGTGACCATCTTCACAACAGGTGAGAAAGTATCTTGATAATCAAGGCCTTTCCTTTGATTGTAGCCCTTTGCAACCAATCTTGCCTTATATCTTTCCATTGTACCATCAACCTTAAATTTCACCTTATAAACCCATTTACAACCAATAGGTTTCTTGTGAGGAGGTAAGGGTACTATAAGCCAAGTGTTATTTGCCTCAAGTGCTTGAATCTCTTCTTGCATAGCTAAAATCCACTTAGGATCTGAGCATGCTTCCTTGTAGGACTGAGGCTCAGTGACACTAGAGAAAGCACACAAATAGGACTGGTATTATGAGGAGAGATTAGCATAATGCAAACACTGAGATAAAGGATGAAGTGATGATGTAGAAGCATCATTTGTTACAAAATCAGTCATCCAAGTAGGTTGTTTCCTAGCTCTATGTGACTACCGCAGAGGTCTAGGTTCAATAACAACAGGCATATCAGGAATATCAATATCACCAGCCACAATATCAGGAATAATGGCTGGGATAGCAGGACCATCATCAGGTTAAGGAGACAACTGTGAGTTGTTAATGTAAGTATCATCAAAAAAATCTGCAGATGTGTCTGGGAAAACAATAGGAGAGGATGATGAAGTATGGAAAGGAAAAGAGTCCTCTCTGAAACTAATATCCCTAGATATGAAGAAGCTGTGAGTAAGTAAATTATACAACACATAACCCTTTGTGACCTCTGAATAACCCATATGTACTGCAGGAATAGCTTTGACATCAAACTTATCACCAGGAGGTAAGCATTTAGTATAGCATAAACAACCCATGGTTCTGAGGTGTGTTAAGGACCCTTTAACACCATGGAAAACTTCAAAAGGAGACTTGTTGTGGAGTGATGTAGATGGCAACCTATTTATCATGTAAACAACCCCAAGCACACTATGACCCTAATATTTGGTAGGAATAGAACCCTGGAATCTGATTGCCCTGGCTAGTTCTAGAATGTACCTGTGCTTTCTCTCTACCACCCCATTTTGTTGTGGGGTGTATACACATGATTTTTTATGTATGATACCATGAGATGTGAACAGATCATGGCAATTAGAATTTACAAATTCAGTTCCATTATCTGATCTCAATACTTTGACTCTTTTTCCAAATTGTGTATTGACTAGCTGAAAGAAATTCCTTAAAACTACTACCACATCATTTTTTAATTTCAACAAATATATCCAAGTCATACGAGAATGATCATCCACAATAGTCAGAAACATTTTATAACCATCAAAAGTGGAAACATGAAATGGTCCCCATACATCCTAGTGCAACAAATCAAAAATACAAGAAGATCTATTCTCACTATTAAGAAAAGGTAATCTGGTTTGTCGAGCTAGTGGACATACATCACACCTGTCTAAAACCCTTTTGCATTCAATAGAGTCAATATTAAACAAATGAGTCATAGTTCCTACAGAGGCATGTGTTGAAATTTGGTAGAATCTTTTTACTTTTTCTTTTTAGTCTAAAAATATTTTATAGTATTTAATTTCCTTTCAAGTCTAGGGTTTACATTAATTGCAAAATATTTAGTTTTATTTTAGTTTAGTATCTAGAAGGATTCTCCTTTAATAAGGATTCTCCTTAGTTATTTATAAATAGGGATGTACTCTTCTATTTGAATCAATACAATAATCAATACAAAGAGTTATCATTCATTCTCTCTTTAATTTCTCTTTCTAGTTTCTTCCATTCCATAACAGTGGTATTAGAGCCTTACATTGATCTTAATGGATCTGTGAGTTCGTTGAAGAAGAACTTTCAACCACTTTTAATTCATATCTATTTTCAACCCAATTTTAACCCGTGCTTTTATTTTTAACGCAGGGCTACTTTTAACCAATTTTTAATCTATATTATTTTAAACCTTATTTTTCAAACCATGACAAGCAATACTCTTTCTTTCAATGCCCCACAAACCTTCAATGGTGAAAATTATCAAATTTGGGCAGTTAAGATGAAGTCTTATCTTGAGGCTTATGATTTGTGGGAAGTTGTAATGGAAGACAAACCCATACAACAACTCACTGAAAAATCTGCTGATACTGAAATCAAACTTCACTCAGAAGAGAAAATCAAAAAACACAAAGCCAAAATTGTAATTCAAAATTCAGTTGCAGATTCAATCTTTTCTAAAATCATTGCATGTGAGACA
>JAJOOS010025647.1:0-23724 GCA_029582725.1 Solanum chiquidenum
TTAGAATTTAAATTAATTTTAACAATTTATAAATTTTGTTTTTTTGTGGTGGTGACACGTAAGCGTTTTCACCTCTCCTATTATATATAGATAGATTTGTTTTGAAAGTATAATACCTTCCCACAAAAAAAGGAATCACACACATAGTTAACTACTATTTAAATTTGAATTTTAAAAAATGGTAAAAAGTTAAAGTAATAGTAAAAAATAGATAAGTAGTACTTTTTCAGTTTTTTTTTTTTACGTTTGTAATTTTTTATTTTATTTTAGAATTTAAATTAATTTTAACAATTTATAAATATTTTTTTTTATGGTGGTGGTGACACGTAAGCGTTTTCACCTCTCCTATTATATATAGATAGATTATTAGATTTTAGAGTTTCTTTTCTATTTCTGCAAATCAATATTGTATCAATTTAAAAAGAGAATTTTTTTTAAAGTGATGAGGAAAATAAATATTTTACAAAGAAAGAAGTAAAATTGTCAAGTATAAATATAAGTTTTAAGGTCAATAATTATGTGTATTAACTAATTTTAAAATAGCCAATTAAAAATGAACATGTGTTCAATATTGGTGAAAGTTCTCATTTTATGCTTCTCACTTGCCTATAAGAGAGGTGCACACTCTCTGTGCTACATCAACATTTATGATATATCTACTCCATTTAAAAATAATTTAGAAAATAATAAGATCTCTTAAGTTTAACCATTTTTAAAATTTCGAATATAACTTATGCTTTATCCCTATAAAAATAAACTCTTACAAAGAAACAAAACTAAAAACAATCAAATCTCGTATTTTCTCTGTGGTTAATTATCAGAAAAAATAATCACTTCATTACATAAACTGCCAAAAAAAAACTGAGTATAATTTTCTCTATGGTCAATTATGCCTGCGCTTCTATTAACAATCATATTTTCCATCACCAAAGATGTGAGACAGCGGATTGGATTTGTTCCTTTCTTGAGTATAGAATTTTTTTTGGTAAGGAGTGTTTTTTTTTAATGGAGCCCTATGTAGCGTAAATCTAAATTAGTCAGACTTCAATATAAATATCGAATACTGAATGACAAAAAAAAATTCATATTACCCCTTAGATATACACATCACAATACTCATCATTCAAATCTTAAAATGGCTTCTACAATATTCTCTCTTCTCTTCCTTACTACTATTCTTTTCCTTTCTCTTTCACATGTTCTTTCATCCTCATCAAAGTTTTTCTTGGATTCCCATCCTATGAAAACAATTTCTGAAAAATTCATTAGACAACTTAATTTATTCCCTAAACATGATATAAATATTATTGTTTCTTCAAAAGAAATATCAACACTTATTACTGATGATCAACATAGACTATTTGAAAAGAAGTTGAATTTATCTTATCTTGGTCATTCTGGTGCCACTAGTGTTCAAGACTTGGGGCATCATGCTGGTTATTATCATCTTCTACATAGTAAAGCTGCAAGGTTCTATTTCTTATCTCGAGTTGATTTCTTAGATAATCACGCATAAATATTAATTTTCTTGGAAAATTATTATTTTTTTATTTAAGAAAATTGGAGTCGAAAAAAAATGTGACTTAAGATGATAAGTAATCATTCGTCTTGATTTATGAGACATCTTTCAAAATTCAAACTAGGTCTTTTTTTACTATAATTTATTCATATATCTTTTAAATATTTTTGAATTAAGACTTCAAAAAATCAATGTTTGATTTATGATCAACATAATAAAAAAATTGACTTTCAAAATCTGAATTGTATTATTTTAGTTTCATCATTGAGATTCTTTTGTTTTTATTCAATTCATATTATAATGTTTTCAATTAATTAATGAAAAAAATTAATTTTTTTTTTTGTGGTGTATAGGATGTTTTATTTTTTCTTTGAATCAAGGAGTAACAAGAATGATCCAGTAGTGATGTGGCTAACAGGAGGGCCAGGTTGTAGCAGTGAATTGGCTTTGTTTTATGAAAATGGACCTTTTCAAATATCACATAACATGTCTCTTGTCTGGAATGAATTTGGCTGGGACAAGGTAACTTACTAATTTTAACTACCTTTTTAAAAATTACAAGATTAACGTATAGTTTAGTTCAGACTTACAAGATTCAAAATATTTAAAAATTTCTTTACTTTTTTAACTCCGTCTTTTGTCAGAATCAGAAAAACAAATCGAAACATATGAAGTAATTATTAGCAACTTGTTATTGAACATTTTGCTCTTATGCAAAGTATCTTCTCAACTACTACTGACTAATCTTCTTTAATTTGACATCTTACTGGTCATTATTAGTTGTGACTAATTAGTATATTTTTTATTTTTATTTTTAATTTGAAGTAGTTTAACGCTTATTGACTTATGTGAATTTTAGTGCTCTATCTCTAAACTTTAGTCTATATTAACTTAATCAATAAATTCAATGTTTATTTTGGGTCTTTAATTACTGTAGATGTATTCCTCAATAATTGAATGTGTACACAATAACAAATATGAAAAATATTTTATAAAATAGAGTTTCAACAACGTTAGCACGTAACATTCGTTCTTACGATGAAAATTTATATGGGGAAATTAAGTAAATATTCCATAAATGTAAAATAATTATAAATATATACCTCTTTACATTTATACTCACTAAATAATTCCTAACTAATTTCGCTTAACTGATACTAAATAAGTATCATATGCTGTATTGGTATCATTAAGCCTGATAATTTCACTTAATTGATACCAAATCGGTATATATATACTATATTGGTATCATTAAGGTTGCTTGTTCAGAAATTATTCATTAGTCAATGATACTATAAGAGTATATATATATTGTTATAGTATCATTGACTAATGAGTAATTTCTGAACAAGAAATCTTAATGATATCATAACAATATACATATACTCTTATACTATCATTGACTAACGAGTAATTTCTGAACAAGAAACCTTAATAATACCAATAGTAATTTAGTATCAGTTAAGCAAAATAATCAACCTTAATAATACCAATACAATATATATGATACGGTACTTGGGTTAAAACCTTTGGCCCTACTGTGGCATGTGAAGTTTAAATGTTTGACACAAAGACCTACCATGTGAGCAGAGTTCCAAAGTTTCAGAACTCATTTTTGGCCATTTAAATATGTCTCTGTCGGCTTACCACAAGAGCCATCTTCTTTGAAATTGCATAATTAGATTGTTTTTGAAAATATGCCAATTTTTTATTTTTGATTGAATTTATGCTTAGTCAAATTTAAATTCTTTAGAAATTGAAGTCGTAGCTCATACTTAATATAACTTAAAATTTTAAAGATATTAGAATAAAAAAATATATGTTTATGCTCCGTAAAGGATTGACAATATGAACAATAAGTACGAAATTAAAGGCTTGAAATATGTGTGAAATGTTTTCCTAAAAATACTATGTTTGCTCCCTCTCCTCATGAGATTGCTATGAGATTGAACACACATAGTTTTAGTTTTTGTGGATATGATAAGCTTTTGAATTTCTACACTAAAACAATAGTGAAAAAATTCTATAGAAAAGCAAGAGTTTAGACTTGATCTTTTTGAAAAAGAAAAGAATACTTGCGAATGCCGTAAAGAAAGATACTCTGCAAAAGTTATATTCAAATCTGAAGAAATTGATTTTGTTTAGAATTACTTTTAACCAAACAATGAAAGAACACACCCTTTAATTTAAAAGACACCCCTTCATTTAAAATAATTGTTACATAGTAATTTTATTTAAATAAACTTCCAACAATCCCCCTATCAACATGAGTTGTGGAGCAATATTTAAAAATGAGAAAATGACAGTTATTTAGTCCAAACACACAGACCATATGAAGTTCAAATATTGAGCTTTAATTCTCTTTGGATTAATTTATTTTAGGTATTTTTAAATTAAAATAATTTTTAAGAACATTTGTGGGGTTCCAGCTCCATTTTCCATTGTTAAAGTCCCGCTTTGCTGCAAATTGGTGTAAATCTCTACAACCATAAGATAACCATTATTTTAAAACCAAATCATACCAAGAAACCTACCAAAGTTTGAAATAATGGCTCTTTCATGATGCCATTGATGACATCGTAGGTACACGTTTTTTCTCTCTCTATAAATAGAGCACTCTTACTCATTTGTAAGAACACACCAACATAGAGAGAAAAAAAATATTTGAGAGTAAAGTGAGGTATTCCATAGACTATACAAGAAAAATAGTCTATGGAGAAAAATTGTGAGCGATATTTTAGTAAGCTGGTAAATTAAAATTGTGTTATTCCTTTTGAGTGTGTAGTAGTCACTTTGAGTATTATACTCGTGACTATACAGTGTAAAAATTCCTTGCTATAGTAATATCAGTTTCTTCTCTTTGCCCGTTGTTTTTCACTTATTAAAAAAGGTTTTCACGTAAAATTCTTGGTGTCATTGTTTTCCCATTTTATTTCATTATTTTGACCATATATATTTTTAGTTAGTCCGTATTTTTTCAACAAATTAGTATCAGAGTCAATGTTTTATCTTAGTATGCTCTGTGGTTGCAGCAGTGTCTGAACTTTCACATTAGAAAAGATTTACTTTGGTTTGCAATAGCTATATATTTTGGGGAAAACGATGAAAGCCAACACAAGTAGAATGATTACTTTGAATGGTGTTTATTATACCATTTGAAAGGGAAAAATGAAAGATCTGCTTTATGTCAATAATTTTTATCAACAATTCTTTACTAGTGTAAAGCTTGAAAATAAAACAGAAGAAAAGTGGAATCTGTTGCACATACATGTTTGTGGATTCATTAGACGATAATGTGTTGAATAATATTTTTAGAGAAACACATGCTCTAATCCTATGTGAGCATCTTGAAAGTGTGTATGCTTGGAAGACTGAAAATAATAAGACGTTCTTGATAAAGCAGATGCTAAGTCTAAAATATCATTATGGGTCTCTAATGATAGATCACCTCAATAATTTTCAAGGGATCATGAATCAATTATTTGCTATGGGCATCAAGTTTGATGAAGAAATTCAAGACTTGCTTCTACTTGGTTCCCTACCAGACTCTTGAGAAACATTTAGAAATTCTTTACCAAATTCCACTTAGGATAGTGTGATCTCTATGGATTTCTCCGAGAGTAGTGTCTTGAACGAAGAGATGAGAAGAAAATCTCTAGGTTCTTCTGCGTCGAATATCCAAGTGAATGGACCTAGAAGGAGAAACAAAACTCGTGGTTCTTAGAATAGAGAACAAAATAGGACCAAATCTAGAGGGAAACTTAAGGATGTTGACTGCTATCATTGTGGCATGAAAGAGCACAAAAAGAAGTTTTACCCGAAGTTGAAGAGGGAGAACAATGAAAAAGAGAAAACTAAAGAAGATGGCAATGAAGATTTCCTAGCCACCATCACCACCGAAGATCTTGTTACCATCCTTATACGGATATGATAAATATTGCATGTGATGAGTCAAGCTGGATTGTGGACACTGGTGTTGCATCTCATGTGACATCGAAGAAGGATTTTTTCTCTTCCTATACTCTTGGTGATTTTGAAACCTTGAGTATGGGTAATGAGATTGTATCTAGGGTGATTGGTATTGGTACAATTTTCTTGGAAACTAGTATTGAAACTAAACTAGTTTTAAAAAATCTGAAACATGCACCTGATGTTTGTCTGCACCTAATTTCTGTTGGTGTTTGGATGATGAATACTATGTTAGTACCAACTGTGATGAAAAGTGGAGACTCATTAAGGGTTCCTTGGTGGCTCGTGGTAACAAACGTCATGGTCTATACTGGACTACGACTTCTACTTGTGTTGATATGGTGAATGCAATTGAGAGCGATAACTCTTCAATGTTATGGCACAGGAGGCTTAGCCAGATTAGTGAGAAAAGACTTAATGTTCTGGCCAAGAAGAAATTGTTTCAGATTTCCAAAGTGCTAAATTGGAAAGGTGTGAGCACGTTCTAGATGGAAAACAAAATAGAATTTCCTTTAACTCTAACCCTCCTTCAAGAAAGATAGAGTTGCTTGAGTTGGTGCACTCTAATTTATGTGGTCCAATGAAGGTAAGGACATCGGGTGGTGCACTCTATTTTGTTACTTTTATTGATGACTGCTTGGGAAGTTGTGAAGTTGATACTCATGTATCTTAGAGTAAGCTTAGATGAATGCTTGTGTTTTGGAGCATCAGATCCAATCTTAAAGGGCTATACAGATGCTGATATGACAGGTAATCTTGATAATAAAAAATCCACTACTGAATATATGTTTACTTTTTCGGGGGAGCTATATCACGGCAATCAAAGTTGCAGAAGAGTGTTTCACTATCTACAACTAAAGCTAAGTATATTACGACTACTGAAGCCGGCAAGGAGATTATATGGCTCAAACAATTTCTTAAAGAGCTTGGTTTGCATCAGATAAAGTATGTTGTCTATTGTGACAGCCAGAGTGCAATAGACTTGAGCAAGAACTCCATGTACCATGCAAGGACAATACATATCGACGTCAGATATCATTGGATTCATGAGGAAGTGGAGAGTGAATCACTTTACGTCAAAAAGATCCACACAAGTGAAAATTCTGCAGATATGCTAACCAAAACGATACCGAAAGACAAGTTCGAGTTCTGCAAAGAACTTGTGGGTATGACCTCTCTCTAAAGAATATGAAGATACCTCCCGTGAATGGGACTGGAGGGGGAGATTTGCGGAGTTCCAGCCCCATTCCTCATTGTTAAAGTCCCACTCTGCTGCAAATTGGAGCAAATAACTACGACCATAAGATCATCATTATTTTCAAATCAAATCTTACCAAGAAACCTATCAAAGTTTGAAATAATGGTTCTTTTATGATGTCAATGATGACATTTTGTTCTATAAATAAAGCACTCTTGCTCATTTGTAAGAACACACCAAGATAGAGAGAAAAAAAAATTTGAGAGTAAAATGAGGTTTTTCATAGACTATACAATAAAAATAGTTTGTGAAGAAAAAATAAAATGTGAGCGATATTTTAGAAATGTGGTAAATCAAAAGAGTGTTATTGCTTTTGAGTGTGCAGTAGTACTCACTTTGAGTATTATACTCGTGACTATACAACGTAAAAAAATCTCTCTATAGTAATATCAGTTGCCTCTCTTGGTCCGTGGTTTTTCCCTTATTAAAAAGGGTTTCCACGTAAAATTCTTGGTGTCATTATTTTTTCATTTTATTTCATTATTTTGACCATATATATTTTGTGTTAGTCTGTAGTTTCTCAATAAACATTGTTGAAAAAACGCGGACTAACACAAAAATATATATGGTCAAAATAATGGAAATAAAATGAGAAAACAATGACAAAGAATTGTACGTGGAAATCCTTTTAAATAGGGGAAAAACGATGGGCCAAGAGGATCAACTGATATCACTATAGCAAGGAATTCTTACAGTGTGTAGTCACGAATACAATACTCAAAGTGACTACAACACATTCAAAAGTAATAACACTCTTTTGATTTTCCACCTTACTAAAATATCACTCACACTATATTTTTCTTCACAGACTAATTTTGTTATATAGTCTATGGAATATCTCATTTTGCTTTCTAAATAATTTTTCTCTCTATCTTGGTGTGTTCTTACAAATGAGAAAGAGTACTCTATTTATAGAAAAAAATTGTACCTACGATGTCATCAGTGACATCATGAAAGATCTATTATTTCAAACTTTGGTGGTTTCTTGGTAAGATTTGATTTTAAAATAATGGTGATCTTATGATTGTAAAGATTTGCAGCAAAATGAGACTTTAACAATGGAAAATGGGGCTGAAACCCCACAAATCTCCCCCTCCAACTCCATTCACTGGAATGAGGTATCTTCATCTTCTTTAGAGAGAGCTCATACCCATAAGTTCTTTGCATAACTTGAACTTGTCTTTTGACATTTCCTTGGTCATAATATCTACAGGATTTTCACTTGTGTGAATTTTTTTGACGTGAATCGATTCACTCTCCACTTGCTCAGGAATCCAACGATATCTGACGTTGATGTGTTTTGTCCTTGCATGGTACATGCAATTCTTGCTCAAGTCTATTGCACTATGGTTGTCACAATAAACAACATACTCCATATGATACAAACTAAGCTCTTGAAGAAATCGATTAAGCCATATCATCTCCTTGCCGGCTTCAGTAGCCGCAATATACTCAGCTTCGCAACACACTTCTACAACTTTGACTGCCATGATATAGCTCCCCCTAAAAAAGTAAGAAAATATCCAATAGTGGATTTTTTGTTATCAAGGTCACATGCCATATGAACATCTGTATAGTCCTTCAAGATTGGATCTAATGCTCTAAAACAATAGTATTTATCTGAGCTTCCTCTAAGTTACCTGAGTATTAACTTCACACTTTCTAATTTTCGGGATTGTTAAGAAATTTTTTGACAACACCAATTGTATGAGAAATATCAAGTTTGGTCCATACTGTTGCATACATTAAATTTTCAATGACGGAGGAATATAGAACTTTGTCCGTGTTATTTTTTTCCTCCCTAGTTGTAAGACACATCTTGCTCAACTTCATATGACTAGCAAGAGGTGTGCTAATATGCTTAGCATTCTTCATATTGAAGTGCTCCAGTACACATTCAATGTACTTCTTCTGTGACAAATAAATCTTCCTTTCATCTCTGAGATGAGTAATTCTCATCCCCAAAATGGGCTTGGCATAACCCAAGTTTTTCATAGAAAAAAACTTACGCAACTCTTTCTTCAACTCGACAATCTTGGAAATATTCCTTCCCACAATCAACATATCATCCACATATAGCAAGAGGATGATAAAATCATTGTCAGAATTTTTTTCTACAAATACACAATGATATGAAAAATTCTTCTTATAGCCTTGCTCCCCCGATAAAATATTCAAACTTCTTATATCACTGTCTAGGAGCTTGCTTTATGCCATAGAGACTCTTTTTGAGTTTGCACACAAAAATTTCTTTGCCAATTACCTTGAAGCCCTCAAGTTGTTCCATATAAATCTCTTCTTCTAAGTCACCGTGAAGAAAATTTGTCTTCACATCCATCTACTTAATCTCTAAATTAAGACTAGTAGTCAAACCTAAAATTGTACGAATCGAGGACATTTTAATGACAGGAGAAAAAAATTCGTCAAAGTCTATACCCTTCCTTTGACTAAATCCCTTAACAACCAATCTAGCTTTGTACCTGGGCTTCAATTTGTGTTCTTCAACTTCAACTTTGAACACCTACTTGTTCTTCAAAGCTCTCATGCCCTTGGGTAATTTCACCAACTCATAAGTGTGGTTTTTGTAACACCCCGTATTTGAAAACAGACCTCAATGCAGATTTTCAGAAGTTACAGGTGCAACCCACGGTTGCCACCCATGGACTGTAGGGTGACCCACGACCCGTGCTAGTGGTCCGTGGTTCGCATCTGCAACCCCCCAGACTCAGCCCAAAAAATCTTTCTAAGTGTTGACCCAGAGCCGAACCCACGGACCGTAGCCATGTCACGGACCATGGTCCGTGTCTGTGGATCGGACCCCCCCTATTTCAGCCTTTAGTCACGATTGACGGTTGACCAGCACAGACTGTCAGTCGATCAACGGTCCGTCAGTGACCTCGACAGCAGTTAAGTCAAGGGTCTTTTCCTTATGCGTTGGACCCCTAAACTACATCGTTTAAAACCCTAAACTACGTAGTTTTGGTCAGTTTTAGCCTAGAAACATAACTAGAACTTACCTAAGTCAGATCATTCATCAAAACTTAGAAAAAAATTAGAGCGTAAGAGGAGAAAGAGGTCAAGAACCCTAGTTCAAGAATTCAACAGGTTTTAATCAATTTCAGCCCCAAAATTGAAAGATTTCTCCGTGTAATTCGTCACCAGGTATGTGGGATTTCACTAGCGGGTTCCTTTCACCCATTAGGTCCCTAGATTTCAGTCATAATCTTGATTCCCCTATTATTATCTAGACTTAGGATTTCTTGAATGTTAGAATTGTTGGGTTTTTAGCTGTTAGAATGATCCAAATCATATTATCATGTTGTAGTATTGTTTTGCCCAGATTCATGCATAAACTCAGAACGCTAACTATGTAATTATTTTAGTTCATGAATTACACATGCTATGTCAGTTAATTCATTTACATACAAACATGCCTCAGCTTTCGAATGCATTATTATTAGTATATTAATGTTGCATTCTCAGTTGCATGTCAGTTTTGAGCTATCCAGTATTACAACATTTCAGTCATAAAGTGTAAATTACTTAATCATATGGGAAGCTTAAAACTGGGTGGACTAGGGTCAGACACCTTCAAGTCCCAGAACTACGTGCCCTGTATGTTGTAAGTCCCCTCTGTGGGAATCATTTTAGTGATCACACCAGCATGCCTCTATACCTTTTGCAAGGTATATTGGGTCCTATCAATGGGGCGTATACATCGGACTCCACATTTAGCTCATGTGGTTTTATGTCGGTTATTAGTAGCTCTCTTACAGTTCAGTCAGATTCCATTGCATTGACCATGTTATCAGTATAGTTAAGTAATTAGTCACATCATGTTATAAACTTGGTCATTACATTCAGTTTAGTCATGTACAGTACTTTCAGTATCCTTATCATGTTCAGATTATATTATTGCTTGTTCAGTTATGATTATTATTCAGATTTACTCTATCCTACATGCTCAGTACCCTCCCTTCAAGTACTGACGCATACTCTCCGCTACATCTTCTCGTGATGTAGGTTCAGGTCCTCAACAGTTAGATCACGCATAGATCGGTTTTCGATCTTCAGTTCAGCAGCAGCAGTGGTGAGTCCTCATTCTTCGAGGACTAGTGACATGATTATGTTCTTATTTTTGGTTTTAGTTTTTCAGTTTTTCTAGATTTAGCTGGGGCATATCCAAACATTTCTATTCAGTAGAGGCTTTATTTCAGACATAGTTAGTTTCAGCTTTAGTCTTAGAGTTTGACTTCTCTTTTGTATTCAAACTCTCAGTTTCTTATATTCAGATTTAGTATATGGGTAATCCCCATCATTTCAGATTTTAACATGATTTAGCTTCCGCATAGTATTTCTTTACATCAGTTTATTTAGTATGCTTATGATTATGCCGGCAGGGTTAGCTTGGGGTCACTCGTGATCCTAGGTACCATGTCCACGCCCTGGGGGTAGCTTCGGGGAGTGACAGTTCTCATGTAGAGACTTCATCTAATCTTGTATGGCTTCAGTCCATTGATCCTTGTGCTAATTTTTCATGGCCTTTTCATAACATTCAGGTTCTCCCTCGTCAGTGAGTAACACATACTCATTAGGTGAATAGCGAGAGGAAGGAACCCGTTGTCGTGTGGACCTCCTAAGAAGAATATTTGATTCGTCCAGAACTTCATTAGCAGGAGAATCATCAATAACAATATCATTGTTATTATCAACATCAATATGTTGATACGATACATGATTATGGTTATCACCATGATCATCAAGCCCAACAACATCATGCACACTTGTGTAAGGAACTTCATCAAGATGAACTATACCATCAAAACCTAAAGATTCTAGCTTCTCTGCTTTGTCAATGATTTGATTCTCAATGAAAAAATATCATGGCTTCTCAAAAGTTTCTTTTCAATTAGATCATATAACATCTAATGAAATTCATAAAGGCCAAACTAAATGAAGATGCGCTGCCTTGTCTTGGCATCTAACTTTGACCTCTCATCTTTCTGCACATATACAAAAACTTTGTAACTAAATACTCTCAAATGGTCATAGAAAACATATTTTCCATACCAAACTCTATTTGGAACATCACTTTGCAAAGCAACAGTAGGAGATAACTTAATAGCATGTGCAACGGTCGATTAAGCCTTACCCC
The DNA here is from genome assembly GCA_029582725.1 of Solanum chiquidenum. Lineage (NCBI taxonomy): Eukaryota > Viridiplantae > Streptophyta > Magnoliopsida > Solanales > Solanaceae > Solanum > Solanum chiquidenum. Next base: position 11,902 of record JAJOOS010025647.1, read on the forward strand.
AAAATAAGTTCGACAACTTTGCTTTTGAAAGCAAACATCTAACTCTTTTCATCAAGGTCCTATTCGTACTCTTAGCCAAACCATTAAGATGAGGAGTCTTCTAGTGTCTAATACCTTGATTCTTGTATTATTCATCAAATGGTCCACAATATTTACCATCATTATCAATACAAATACATTTCAGTTTCTTTTCAGTTTCTATTTCATCTGGAACCGGAAACTACTTGAAGACACCTAACATTTGGTCTTTAGTATTCAAGTCATAAACTCAGTTTTCTCTAGCAATCATCAATAAAAGTGACAAAGTAGAGTGCAATACCCAATACCCTTACCTTCATTGGACTACATAAATTAGAGTGCACTAACTCAAACAACTCTGTCTTTCTTAAATGAGGATTGGAGTTAAAGGAAACTCTATTTATTTCCTGCCAAACAGTGCTCACACATTTTTAATTAAGCACTTTTGAAAATCTAACAACAATTTCTTCTTTGCCAGAACATTAAGTTCTTTCTCACTGATGTGGCTAAGCCTCTTGTGCCATAACATTGAAGAGCTATCACTCTCAACTGCATTCACCATATAAACACAAGTAGAAGTCATAGTCCAGTCTAGACCAAGTCGTTTGTTGCCACGAGCCATAATCTAGGAACCCTTAATGAGTTTTCACTTTCCATCACTGTTGGTACTAACATATCCTTCATCATCCAAAACACCAGCATAAATTAGGTGCAGAAGAACATCAGGTGCATGTTTACATTGTTTAAAACTAGTTTAGTTCCAACACTAGTTTCCAAACAAATTGTACCAATACCAACCCCTATAAATACAATATTATTACCCATACTCAGAGTTCCAAAATCACCAAGGAGTATATAAAGAGAAAAAAATCCTTCATTTATGTCACATGAGATGCGACACTGGTGTCCACAACCCAGCTTGACTCATCACAAGTAATATTTATCAAATCCACATCAAGGACAATAACAAGATCTTCGGTGGTGACGGTGTCTAGGAAATTTTCATTGCCATCTTCTTTAGTTTTGTCTTTGTCTTTGTTCTCCCTCTTCAACTTCCAACAAAACTTATTTGTGTGCCCTTTCATGCCACAATGATAGCATTCAATATCCTTAAGTCTGCCTATGGATTTGCTCCTATTTTTTTCTCTATTATGAGAACCACAAGTTTTGTTTCTACCCCTATGGCCATTCACTAGGACATCCGACGAAGAAGAACCTAGAGATTTTCTTCCCATCTCTTTTTTCAAGACACTACTCTTGGCGAAATTCATAGTGATTTCTTCCCATCTCTTCTTTCAAGACACTACTCTTGGCGAAATCCATAGAGATCACACCATATGGAATGTAACTTGATAAAGAAGTTCTAAATGTTTCCCAAGAGTCTGGTAGGGAACCAAGTAAAAACAAGCCTTGAATTTCTTCATCAAACTTGATGCCCATAACAAATAATTGGTTCATGATTCCATGAAAATTATTCAGGTGATCTGTCTTCGGAGAACCATCATGATATTTTAGACTTAGAATATGTTTTATCAAGAACATCTTATTATTTCTAGTCTTCTGAGCATACAAACTTTCAAGATGCTCCCATAGGATTAGAGTATGTGTTTCTCCAGAAATATGGTTCAACACATTATCGTCAACTCATTGCCTAATAAATCCACAAACCTGTCGGTGCAATAAATTTCACTCTTTTTCTGTCTTATTTTCAGGTTTTATAGTGGTAAAGACTGGTTGATAAAAATTGTTGAGATAAAGCAGATCTTTCATTTTTTCCTTCCAAATGACATAATTAACACCATTCAAAGTAGCCATTCTACTTGTGTTGTCTTCCATCGTTTCCCCAAAAAATATAGCTATTGCAAATCAAAGTAAATCTTTTCTGAAGTGGAAGTTCAGATTGTGCTGCAACCATAGAGCATGCTTATATCACTATAGCAAGAAATTTTTACACTGTGTAGTCACAAATACAATATTCAAAATGACTATAATACATTCAAAAGGAATAACACTCTAAAATATCGCTTATACTCTATTTTTCTTCACATACTATTTTTCTTATATAGTCTATGGAATACCTCACTTTGCTCTCTAAATTATTTTTCTCTCTATCTTGGTGTGTTCTTACAAATGAGCAAGAGTGCTCTATTTATAGAAAAAGAACTTGTACTTACAATGTCATCAGCGACATCATGAAATAACCAATATTTCAAACTTTGGTTGGTTTCTTGATAAGATTTGGTTTGAAAATAATGGTGATCTTATGGTTGTAGAGATATGCACCAATTTGCAGCAAACTAAGACTTTAACAATGGGAAATAGGGCTGGAACCCCACACTACCAACTTGAGTTATGGAGCAATATTTAAAAATGAGAAAATGACAGTTATTTAGTCCAAATCATACAGACCATATGAAGAAGTTCAAATATTGAGTTTTAATTCTGTTTGGATTAATTTATTTTAGATATTTTTAGATTAAAATAATTTTTAAGCACTTTTATAATATTTGTTGTTTACCGATAAAATGATACAATTAAATTTATATTAAATCAAAGACACATATTTTTGTTCAACTCATTTAATTCAATATTTAACAATCAAATAACTATAAGTCAAAAGGTTATTTTAAAATTTCAAATAAAAAAAATAAGTCAAAAAGTTAGGTTACAATTTCTAACTTATAAATTATGTTTATAAGACATAAACTATACGATCATCTATGGTCATCCACAGAGATACTTGAGATCAATCCTTCAATGTCTTTTGTGTCGAACTTTTCACACAGGGCTTGTCTAGTGCAACTTACATCCCATGTGTGGTTTGTAGGCTATTACATAATAAGGGTTTACCCAGTGCGCACAAAGTGTTCACCCGAAGGACAGAGGTTGTGACAAAGGTTGTAGCGACAACAGGTTATCCTGGGGTTTCCAAGACCATCTAATCTAAGTACTCCCTCCGTCCCATTTTATGTGGCAATATTTGACCGGGCACGGTTCAAAAAATAATCATATTAAAAAGTAGACTCACTTTTCCCTTTCCTCATAAATGTATTGGAGTACTATCTTTAAGATTAAGTGAGACCAACAAGGGTAAAAGAGGAATTGTACCTTTAAATACTTACCATATAAGAAAATGTGACATTCTTTTTGGGACTGACCAAAAAGGAAATGATGCCACATAAAATGGGACGGAGGGAGTAATATTTTGGTCTTTTAGATCATTGATATTATTTTCATTGGATGAAAGTTTTGAATGAATGAATGTCAACTTTAATTGCAAGCCTCGAACTGAATCATAATATATTTTGGAGAATGGCTGCTCATTTTTGGTCTTTTATATTATTTGATCCTAGTCCTAGTTAAGATTTATATTGACATTAGTCTCTGAGAATCTACAGGTCTCAAATCTTATATATGTTGATCAACCAATGGGGACTGGTTTTAGTTATACTTCTGATAATCGCGATATTCGTCACAATGAAACGGATATTAGCAATGACCTTTATGACTTCATACAGGTTGGTTCCCCCTTTTTTCTTTTTCCAAATACGAATTTGATTTGTATTAATACTAAAAATATGTTATATTTGATTATAGGCCTTCTTTAACGCGCATCCAGAGTATGTAAATAATGATTTCTACATTACTGGAGAATCGTATGCAGGGCACTATATCCCTGCATTTGCTTCTCGTGTTCACCAAGGAAACAAAAAGAAAGAAGGAATTCACATAAACCTTAAGGTATACTACTTTTTTTTCTTACTTTAATAAGTCATCTCCCGGTATTTTCAACAGAATTCGTATTAATACTGATGTCTACTAAATGAATTATTCGATCAGGGATTTGCCATCGGAAATGGAATGACAAATCCAGAAATCCAGTTCAAATCATATATTGACTATGCTTTGGATATGAAATTGATCAATCAAACTGATTACGACAACATAATCAAATTATATCCGAAATGTCAACAGCAAATTAAGTCTTGTGGTAACTTTTTTGTTCCACTTGCATTATTTTCCATGTCTCTAGTTCTACTTATTATGGTCAGCTGCACATATATTTCGTTTAAGGTGATTTGATGGCGTAAAAAATAACTTACATTGTTGTTTTCTGTGAAAATATTGGTAGGAAATGGTGGTGAAGATGCTTGCTTGTATGCATTTCAAGATTGCACAAACATCTTCAGCAGTATAATGGACATTGTGGGTGACAAAAATGTAAGGAAGCTGAGGAAAATTCGGGTTTTTTTTCCGTTCCTATGTGAAAACAGAGTCATAATGATTATATAACTACAAGTACATTTGATTTCTAACTATCAAACGGTTTATGATCCTTGACATGTCGCAGTACTATGATATACGGAAGACTTGCGAAGGTAATCTTTGCTATGACTTCTCGAGGATGGAAACTTACCTCAACGACAACCAAGTTAAGCGTGCCCTTGGTGTTGGTGACATTGAGTTCGTGTCATGTAGTTCTATAGTTAAACAGGCGTTGGGTACGGATATGATGAAAAGTTTTGTAGTTGGTATTCCTCCACTTCTTGAGGATGGTATCAATCTACTCATTTATGCGGGAGAGTATGACCTTATGTGCAACTGGCTTGGTAAACTTCATATGCTCATTCGATTGATTTCTCATATGATCATTCAACTGATAGTTGTTATCTCAGAAAGTCACATTTCTTGAGTCCAATTTTCTTTAACAAAGAAAGTGACTTTTTATATAGTAACTATTAGTTGAGTGACCATTCGAGAGCTCTAACTCTTCATATGGTTTAATAGGCATAATATATAAATATCCTTTAACTTGGCTTCAGTTGACATCTATGCCTCCCAACTTTGGGTATGCACAAGTAGACACTTAAATTTATATAAAAGTGAACAAGTACACACACGTGTCATAATACACATAGGACACAAAATTGTCATGTAGGACGTCATGTTTGACGAATGTATCTATTTGTTAAATTGTATATAAGTTTAAGTGTTTATTTGGCACACCCGAAGTTAAAGGTCATAGTTGTCAGCTGAAGTCAAGTTAAGGGTCATGATTATGTATTATGCCAACTTGCCTTGTTTAACAACTAAACTATCGTGATTTGTTGACGTTTATATAGGGAACTCAAATTGGGTGCATGCAATGGAATGGTCTGGGAAAAGAGGCTTTGGTGCTGCACCATCCATTAATTTTACAGTAGATGGTGAGGATAAAGGAGTTCAAAAGAATCATGGACCTTTGACATTCCTCAAGGTTCATGATGCAGGTCATATGGTTCCAATGGACCAACCTAAGGCAGCATTGGCAATGCTTCAGAGATGGACACAAGGCAAATTGTCCAACACTTGAATGAAAAGAATCAACAATTCTATATTCATAGTTGCATCTAGGGTTCTAGGGGTGAACAAAATCAAACCGCAAACTGTCCCAAATAGAAAAATCAAACCAAATCGCATAAAAAACGCGACTATATTTGATTTGGTTTGATTTTGCATCGAGTTTTAAAAAATTGGAACCAAATCGACATATAAATGTTATAATTTTTTATATAGGTGTTCTATAGAAATATCTCTAATATTTGTGATTCTTGATGTAATAATATTCAATAGGAATATATAGTAGAATTTATTTTTATTTATTTTGAATTACGCTGTTGTTTCGACTTCTTCCACAAATGGTAAAAAATTACATCAAGATGTTGCACACATGCATATATGTATGTATATGTATCTATGTATGTATGTATGTATGCATGCATGCTTAACCCATCGGTGATCCCATAAAGTTGACACCAATTTTCACTTAGACACCTTAACTAAGCTTTGTTCATTTTAGACACCCCATGTCATGTTTCACTGTGTCATTTTGATACTTTTTGTTGACATGGCATAGTGAATGTAGTTTACTCAATACCAGCGCGTGAAAGGCTCATTTAATTATTTTTATTTTATTTTATTCATTTTTCTTCCCCATTTTTCAGCCACCATCTCCAAAAATTTGAACTCCTTCAATGGAGAAATAAGTTTGATGATGCTTCAGACAATAAAATCAAATTTCAACACAAAGAGATTACACAAAAGAAAATGAATTTCAACTCATAAGAAGACCCACAATTCATGTTGTCGTAAAGAAAAAGAGTAGCGGAAAGTCATGGATTCATGAATAATCTCAACTTAATTTTGAGTAGTAGTACGTGTGTGTTTGTTATCTATTCGAGTTAGAACAATCGTCAAGCTAAGCCAAATTCGATGACTTGTCACTTCTAGAATTTGTTAGCACTTTTTCCTCTTTAATCACAAATCTTGAAGAAGACGATGGGTGGGGTGGGAGAGGGGTGGAGAAGAAAATATGGGTGGGGTTAGGGTGAGCAGAGGTGGATAAGACGCTGGGTGGGTGGGGCCGGAAGAACGGAGAAAACAATCTGGGTGGGTTCCCCTGGGTTGGGGTGGGTGGGGCGAATCTGGATGGGGTTGGTTTATTTTTTTATTTTTTGTGCAAAAATCCACATGTCATTTAGTCACTGGCCACTTATTTTTTCTATTAAAAAATCATTATTTGAGAGTTATTTTAACATATATGCCACATATTTTTTTTTAATTTGTCACTTTGACACGTCATCGGCGAGTGTTACATACATCTTATATATTTGACTGATTGTTAAAAAAATGTTAAAATGACATAGTAAGATATGACATGAGGTGTCTAAAATGAACAAAGCTTAGTTGAGGTGTCTAAGTGAAAACTAGTGCCAACTTTAGGAGGCCACCGATGGGTTAGGCCTATGTATGTATGTATGTATGTATGTATGTATGTATGTATGTATGTATGTATGAATGTATGAATGTATGTATGTATGTATGTATCAACAACTGTTAATCCAAAGATAAGTGGACATGGTTATACCTCATCATTCAAACACTTGTTGGGTTAGGACATTAGGTAAAATCAATTCTTTGTCTTTGAAAATGCAACTACAAAATCTAGTTGTTCGAATCCAACACTAGAGCATTTAATCATGTAGTACCCATCCTTTTCTTTTCTATAATTGTATAAATATTAAATTAAATTAATTAGTGGACATCAAGAACATTAATAATTGTTGGGAGGAGGCATAAGTACCCTCCTAGACTATGGCCGAAATCGCAGAGACACACCTTAACTAAACTAAGGTCTTATTACCCCCCTAAACTCATTTTATATATAATTTGGTGCACATTTTGGCCTACGTGGTACACTCCGTGACTCCATGCAATTGAGGCACGTGGGAGATACTTGGATGCCACGTAAGCCAAAAAGGTGTACAAAATTACAAAAAAAATGAGTTCAAGGGGGTAATAGAACCTTAGTTTAGTTAAGATTTGTCTATGAGATTTGGGTCATAGTCTAAGGGGGTTCTTGTACCTTTCCCCATAGTAGTTAATTGACTTACTTTTGTGCATGATGCTTGTAAAGACCCTCGCGTATTCATTTCGAGAACGAGGACATTAATTGAGTTGGACCCTCGTTTATAACCTTCAAATGGATATTGTTGCGGCACATCAGAAGTGACTTTCTCCTTGCCTTTTGAGGTTGAGCCAAAATTTATCGAAGGTAGAATAGATAGTGGAGCAACAGGACTTTATATTTGTCTTTTTTTTAAGAGTAGATAGTGATATGAAAATTAATTTTTTCAACCTCCTACATTTCAAAGGTTATGCAATCTTCTTTGATGAAGGTACACCAATATCAGATGTCAATTTTTAAATGGTGTTTGTCAATTCCTTAACATGATTAAGAAAATAATCATGTTTTTTCTGGCATGCTTCCCATCGACAGAAAATGCATTTTTGTTTAGAAGAGAAAGCAACAAAAGATTCAGCATTTGTTCCTCCTGTTTAATTTGGATTATATTAAATTCAAGAAAGTAGTTTAATTAATGAATTCAAGTCAAATAAATGAGTCACTAGAATTATATCACGTGTCAAAGTTATGTAATTCAAGACAAATTAAATGAGGCACTACAATCATGTCACATGTCAAAGTTATGTGGAAATTCAAATTAAATTAAATGAGTCACTACAATCACGCCATGTGTCAAAGTTATGTGGCAATCAAAGTCAAGTTAAATGAGTCACTACAATCACGTCATGTGCCAAAGTTATGTGGCAATTCAAGTCAAGTTAAATGAGTCACTACAATCCTACTAAGTGTGTATATGACATGTTCTGAATAATCAAATTAGAGTTTTCACCCAAAAAAATATGATTGTTCAGTTCAAATCGACCAATCAAATCACATAGATACATCACTTTCTATAACTATAAATAGGGTTCTTCATAGAGTGTAGATTTTAATCATAAAATTATTATTTTGACTTGTCAAAACTTGCATATAACAATCATGTCAACCTTTCCTACACCTAACCTTAACCTTTTTGGGATCATTAGCATTTTTCTCTAACTGATGAAAATACTTTTTTAGAAGTAAATATTTGATATTGCCTTCCTGAACTCTTCAAATCCTCAAAAATATCTTTTTAATTTTTGGTTTTTAAAATGTGCATTCCGTTAAGTTATCCTAATTAGTTCCGCTAGTTTGATTAGCTTAGAAATCAAAACAACATAATTTTATTTAATTAAAAAATAAATATACTTACCGAATAACGTAAGGATTAAAACAAGAATTAAGTAATAACTTAGGAACTAAAGTTACTATAATGTTTGAGAAAATTTTAAAATTACTTATAAGTACTTAATTTTAAGCTAAAAAGATAAAAATAAGCCAAAATTCAATTCAAATAGGTTCTTAATTCAAGCACATTTAAGGAAAAAATTGATAAAAAATTGTCTATGTTTTGGAAAAAAAATTGACAAAAAAATTCAAAATCCCCCTATCAACAAAGAAGTGATTTTTATGTCAAAATTGACTTGTTTAATTCTTTTAAAATTTTAAAACTTATCCCAAATATTTTATATAAAAAAATATTGAAAACACCTTTAAACTTGGTGTAAATTATTAGTTTCCTTCCTGAATTATTGACAGTCTTAAAAATATCTCTCTACTTGACTAACTGAACTCAAATACACCCTCGATCTGCCACAGGACATAGCTAGTGACCTCAAACTCTTGTAGGAGAATGAGACTCTTAATAAAAAGCCGAGAAAAGTGTTGAGAACACCCCTAAATTAGACAAAATTTAAGGGCATAATACATATATTGGATCCTAAACTTGGCTTCAAATTTCAACTTTGACCTCCAACTTTCATAGTGCACAAACATGCACTTTAACTATCCAATCTTTTAATAAATAAACACGCAATTTTTGGAGGCAAAGAGCATGAAATGCAAACGCTCCCACGTGTATTAGTGAGTCACTCAATGGCTGTCAACTAATTAAATACTTTACACGTCCATTTTAGAACTAAAAAAAAAATTAAAATTATTTTTAATTAATATACAAGGGTTATAGCTCTTTTTCCACAATGACAAAAAAAATTAGAAGCCATTTGCACTAAATATGAGCACAAATCGTTTTAAAAGAGAGGAAAAAAATTTTGATTTGAAAAAGGAGGAAAGAGAAATAATGAGATTTTGATTTGGAAAGGGAAAATGCATAAGTACCCCCAGCCTATACCCGAAATCCCTGAGACACACCTAACCTTTACTAAGGTCCCATTACCCCCTGAACTTATTTTATATATATATTTTTACCCCTTTTCAGCCTACGTGGCACTATCTTGTGGGCCCAGCGCATGTTGACTTTTTTTCAAGAATAGTGCCACGTAGGCCGAAAAGGGGTAGAAAGTTAATTAAAAAATAAGTTCAGGGGGGGTAATAGGACCTTAGTAAAGGTTAGGTGTGTCTCAAGGATTTCGGGTATAGGCTGGGGGGGTACTTATGCATTTTCCCATTTGGAAATATAAAGATATATATAAAAGGGATTGATTAAGGGTAGATTTATCATTTCAACATTTTTTTACCGTTGTGGGCCTCGAAAATTACTCCTAACTCGCGCAAAATACGTGCACATCACGCATTTTGCCAGGTAGGACACGCGTGTTTATTATTAAAAGGTTGGATAGTTAAAGTGCCTGTTTGTACACTATGAAAGTTGGAGGTCAAAGTTGAAATTTGAAGCTAAGTTTAGGGTCCAATATATGTATTATGCCAAAATTTAAGAATGTATTTCACTCAAGTTGCAAGATTATGGTATTTAAGTTCAGTTAGTTAATTAGGGGTATTTTTAAGACTGCCAGTAATTCAAGGACGAAACTAATAATTTGCCTCAGAATTATGGGTGTTTCAATACTTCTCTCTAAAAAAAAAGCCCATCAATTATGTCCACCTATAATTCTATTTATCCAATGCCTAACAATGTTGTTCCTCTTCTCGGTCATCTAGTCTGAAAATACATGCTTGTCATGAAAAGATTATTGGTAAAATATGTGGAAAGATTAAATTAAAGAAAAGCTAGAATTACAATCGTTGAAATTGTTGTTGTTGTTGTTGTTGTTATTATTATTGCATAAATAGATTTTCATTATTAGTAACGATATCAAAAGTGAAGAATCCGCACAATTTAGGTAATATCGGGTTAAAATTTGGAAATTTTCACTTCAAACTTCACCAGGATTTATCAAAAATATTTAGAAATTAGATAGAGTGCCCGTGTCAGCACGAACCCAATAAATGTTACTTTTTTATTACAATTTAGGTGACACGTGAAATTAAAGTTGATATATAGTACTCTTTTTTTTTTATGTATATAAAGCAATAAAGTATAAAATTATAAAAAAGGAAACCTTAAAATTACAAAATTACCCCAAGCATCCAAGAAGGCATGTTGATGAAGTCATGCCTTGCTTGTAGCCTCTTCTTAAGTGTAATGTAAGTAAAGTATAGTAGTAAAGTCCAAGTCGGATAGTTTCCTATAAGTTAACACTGGAATGTATTTCAGTAGTCAAGTTAAAGTGTAACAATGGCGTCCTCAAGCTCAAATGCAGAGACAACGATCCACTTATCATTGATTAATGCAGCATCCTTTGTATCGATCAAGTTATGTGGTGAATCCAACTACATACCATGGAAAACCCAGATTGTTTGTCTCCTTCAAAGTCATGATTTACTTGGATTCGTTGATGGAACAACCAAAGTTCCTCTATTCATGATCATTGCTCCTGTCGATGATGATGATGATCATGACGACGATGACGATAAGCCAGAAGAAAAAGGGATAGTGGTTGGAAATGAGAAAGAGTACTCGCGATGGAAAAGGAGTGATGAGTTGGTTAAAGCATGCATCTTCGGTTCTCTTACTGATCAACTTCTCCAGGATAAAGCCATTCATAAATCAGATACTGCTAGACAAGTTTGGTTGGTTTTAGAGGAACGTTACACCCCTAAATCTGAAGGTACAAAATCCCCTTCTTTATTACTCTATTTGTTTGGTGCAAGTGAGACGGAGGGGTTTGAACCCACAACACTAGTGTGAAAAAATATTTTCATTACCCCATCCTGACAATGAAGTTGTCAATCAATTTTGTTAGGAGGTTCACAAGTTAATATATATACAGGGTCAATCAATTTTCTAATACAGATACAAGGTCTACAGAAAAGTTCGTGGGTTTGTCCGAACCCACAAATCTCCATGTAGCTCCGCCAGAGGCGAATCCAGAATTTTAAGAAAACGGGTGCACCATTGCTTTAAAGATAAGATCAAAAAAATTATAATAACAATAACTAAGCGAGCAATAAATAAAAATTACATTACCACAAAAAATATCATCAGTTTACAATTGTACTCGACGAGACTTCATATTTTG
>JAJOOS010025648.1:0-15397 GCA_029582725.1 Solanum chiquidenum
CAAGCTTCTTCATATTCATTTTAAATTGTCGAATGTAACACAATTAAAATGAAATTACATAAAAACCCCTCATAGAACCTCATTATAAAGTCAACACAAAGTCATAGGCTCTTGCTTAACCTATCATTTTTTGAGTCGTTACAAAAACGGTGTAAGAGTTGGTCCAATCAACGCCATGTTTCTGAAGCAATACTTCCCATGAAGGTTGCCTACGCTCCTTAAGGAATGAGCATAAACTGCATGTTATTCCTGGCCCGCAAGAGTATAAACTGTGTACGGCCCAAAAAAAAATAAAAAAAATTCATCATCTTGAACTACGATATGACTTGATCATCTTCATCGAGGTATGTAGGCGCTTGGAGTAATCACTCTAAGCTCAGTCAAATGAAAAAAAAGGGGGGGGGGGCTTTGGTGGAATTGCGTGATGATCACACTAGCTCTTTAAAATTATGTAGCTAGCACGTCAGTTCAAATGCGTCGCAGATGAGCAAAGGAGAAGAGTTAAGCAAGGCATCTTAGCTGACTTCAAAGGCGCATTTGTAAAAACCCGCAAAGGTTTTGGCTGTGATTTTTACATATATTGTACGTCTATGAGTTATTCTTCCAATGGAACAAGAATCGCATTATTTCGAGGCTTCTACGCCGAGTTATTGATTTTCTCCCAAAGTTACTCGAAGATGAAGACTTGAGTGAGCCAGAATTTGAGCTAACTTTGAAAATATATATGTACTAATTAAAATACTTTTGGCCGTGATTTTTACGTCTATTGTACGTCTATGAGTTATGCTTCCAATGGAACAAAAATCGCATCACTTCGAGGCTCCTACGCCGAGTTATTGATTTTCTCCCAAAGTTGCTCGAAGCTGAAGAGTTGAGTTAGGCAGAATTTGAGCTAACTTTGAAAATATATATGTACTAATCTAGAATGATTTTGGCCATGAATTTTACATATGTTGTACGTCTATGAGTTATGCTTCCAATGGAACAAGAATCGCATCATTTTGAGGCTCTTACGCCGAGTTATTGATTTTCTCCCAAAGTTGCTCAATGCCGAAGAGTTGAGCGAGGCAGAATCATGAGCTGATTTAGAAGCGATAACTGTACCAATCCACAAAGTCTTTGGCCGTGATTTTTACACTTTGTGTAGTTCTTTGAGTCGTCTTTCCAACGGAAAAAGAAAATCATGATTTCAATACTCCTACTTTGAGTTATGAATTTTATACTACAAACGTGCGAAGCTGAAAAACCGAGAAAGATAGAATTGTGGGCTGACTTTGAAGCGATATCTGTACCAATCCATAAAGTTTTTAGCCTTGATTTTTACATATGTTGTATTTTTTTGAGTCGGCTTTGCCATGGAATAAGAATCTTATGATTTCGGTACTCCTACTCCGACTTATCAATTTTCTACGATAGACACGCAAAGCTGCGAAACAGACATATCAGATCTAGAAATCAACTTGAGAAATTAATTTTGATCAATTTGGAGGGAGTTTTGGTCTGAAATCTTGATATATTGCAAAAAGTTGAGTTCTGTTCCTTAAGGATCAAACGGATTGCAATTCTATTGCTCATACATCTGGGAACGGATAGGTGCGAAGTACATACTCACCGAAGTCGGAAAGGGCTTATCGTGATGTCAATCTCTCCAAGCCAGATGGAATGCGGTCACTCTTAGCCTCTTTATCGCCAAGACTCAAGGATAAGATGCACCACGTGTTTTTTCGCCGAAAATGAAATGAAAGTACTCCAAATATTTCTCTCGTGGAGCCGCAAAGGGGGATGAAATGGAGGTGGCAAGTTGTCTCTACCAAGGCCGCAAGAAAGGTGAATGCCTCGAGTAAGTTTTCTGCCAATATTGCAAGGATGAGATGATGGTTTCCATGCCGATCATGTGAACAACCCGTGCATATTTTAGGTGTTTAGGCTCTTTTGGAAACATGAAAAGAAAAAAATATTGGAACCATCGATGACAACTGCACGAAGTTTTCAATTTTTCTTGGTTGATCTACTTCCGATAATACGTGTAGTAAGTACATGACACTTCAATATGGCATGACAAACATGAGCAGCACCACAACAATCTTGTTCGACATGGCAGTGCCAATAAAAACAAAACTTTCAATTGCGGCCAAATTGGATCTTGAACGTCAATCTCCCATGTGTAAGAAACATGACAATGCATAAATAAATATGCAGCCACAACCATTACCTGCAAGAAAGAGAAAAAAGAAAATCTAAAAGACACAAATCTGTGAGGAAAACGGCAAAATTTGAAAACCAATTTCAAAAAACAATTCCCGTTAATACGGAAGTTTTTTGATGTTGATTTTTTAATATGTCGTAGTACTAAAGGTCTAGTTTCTCCAGAATCAATCTTTTCATCGTTTGAATGCTCCTACACCAAGAAAAGGGCGTTTTAGTGAGATTGCGCATAACTGTGAGGAGAACTTCCAGATTTGGAGACCAGCTTCAAAAGTCAATTTCCGTCAATGCGAAAGGTTTTTGATGTTTATTTTTGGATATGTCGTAGTACTAAAAATCTAGTTTCTCCAGAATCAAGCCGATCATCGTTTGAATGCTCCTACACCGAGAAAAGGACGTTTTAGGCGCATAACTGTGAGGGAAACTTCCAGATTTGATGACCAACTTCAAAAATCAATTCCCATTTCCCGTCAATACGAAAGGTTTTGATGTTGATTTTTGGATATGTCGTAGTACTATAAGTCTAGTTTCTCCAGAATCAAGTAGTTCATCTTTTGAATTCTTTTACACCAAGAAAAGGACATTTTTGCGGGACTGCACGAAATTGAGAAAAGAACACACCAAATTTGGAGACCAGCTTCAAAAATCAATTCCCGTCAATACAAAAGGTTTTTGATGTTGATTTTTTGATATGTCGTAGTACTATAAGTCTAGTTTTTTCAGAATCAAGTCGTTCATCGTTTGAATTCTTTTACACCAAGAAAACAACATTTTGGCAGGACTGCACGAAATTGAGAAATTAAAAGAACACACTAAATTTGGAGTTCCACATTGATTTGGTTAGGAGAAATATTTTTTTTCCAATGATTCTTTGATCAATCCTTTGTACATGGGAGATTCTTATATAGAAGTTACTTTGAACAATTTTTATTTTTTGTACAAGGAAAGCTTTGGTAAAATTGGAAGAAGCAAATCATATCAATTCTTACCCATCTAAATGGAAGTTGCTAGCACTCAAAAGGAAAGCAATAAGTTTTGAGATTTCAAGAATGATTCTTACAAAATCAAGCAAAGGAAAGAATATTTGGTGTGATTATTAAATTACCAATTGTTTCCAAGTTGAATGTTTGCAAAAAAGAAGCAAATCAAGTTATGTTCTTTTATTTAAAATCCAACTTTGGGGACTTGTGTGACACTCATAGTGTTGGTGTCCAAATTTGTATTCAAGTTTATGGTGAAAATTTTTTGAATTTAAAATTCATACAACTTTGTTACATTGATTTGCTTATCCCTCTCGAGATAGAGTCCTCCATATCGTCCCTCGAGTGGATTGAAATAACAAAAGTCCTTAGGACCACATCGAAATGGGATTGCACATGACCGTACCATGCAACTTGTTTCATCGCAAGAAACAGAGTCAAGCAAATGTCTTAAGAGTGATATTGTTGGATTTGTAATACTTCAAGTCTCGCAATCAAGTGTCGGCAAACCTACACTTCAACAAGGCTTGAAGTAGGGGGCATCTGTAGACACACAAATTTTATTGGATTTAATTCATACAAAATTTGGATTAAATCCATATTTATTTGGGTTGAATGATTAATTTAGGCTTTACAAATAAATAAGTCCATTTTTATTAAATTCAAGTCCAAGGTTCATTTCACCTTGAAGCCCAAACCCATGCCACGTGTCACAGTGACTAGGCATCCAAGACCAACAAGGTGACGCCACATGTCCAAATGAGGTGGTAGTCCCAGTCAAATGCAAGAACCAATCACAATCCGCCAAGTGTCGAAATGACATTCTTTGGCCAATCACAAGCAACCTTGTCCAATCCTTACAACTATAAATAGGGGATGGACATGACATTCTAAGGGAATGAAGAAAACTCTTCAACAAGCATTCTGCAATTGGAGAAAGCTACAACATCAACTACATAGCTCTTCGAAGTAGTGATCAACAAAGTTCTTCTCGGAGATCGACTTGAAACGACGAAGTGCAACCCGACGTTTCTGGATATCAAATACATCTCAAGGAGGTCTACATCTTCCTATATTTGAGAAATACGCTACTGAAGGCCCTCGAATCATGGAGAAGTTTAGGAAAGAAGAATCAAGAGAACACCAAAATTGTACTCACAAGATTCATTAATAAAAATCAAAATTTTCTTTTATTTATTTTGCTTGCAGTTAATTTTCAGCACTTACAAAAATTTGTTGCGAACAAATGATTTATTAGTATCAAGTGCTTATTATTTAAAATCAAAACATAGTATAGGATTACACATGCACTTATGATACTCAAGAATAATTCATATTAGTTATTTTTAAATTAAAAATTATTATATTTTAATTTAAAATATCCGCGCAATGCACGGGTACGTATACTAGTAATATTATAATAGTTATTTCACTAATTAAGTTTGTCCATAAAAATTTCTTAATAAATTTTTAATTTCATTTATTTGTGGGGTTCATATTTATATACTATTTTGCCATGTAAATTTTGTTGTTAATGAAAAATTTAGTCTAGTGATTTTATTGATATAAATACCTAAGTTGAGTGATTTTGTTGATACAAAATAAAGTTTAATAATTTTTCTAGACAAATTCTCAAAGTTGAGTGACTTTTTGAGATGTTAACTCATATATGTATTGTCCATTAATGCGTTTAGCATTGGAATCATTCAAGTATTCAATACTTCAGGTAACAAACGCTTTCTCCAATGTAGAACAAAAAGAGCAAGAGTGATAAATAAAATCTTCAATACCTGAAGAGATCATCTATGCTATATTTTTTAAGCTTCCCGTCGATTCTTTAACGCATGTCAAGTGCCTTTCTAAGTTTTACAATTCTCTTATTTCGGATCCGTGTTTTGTATATATGCATCATAGCCTCTCTATATCTCATCCCGATAAGACAAAATTTCTCACACGTTCAGGGGATGGAAAAATATCTTACACGATAGATCAAAATGTGGAACATAAAAAGAGAAATTAAAATAACGTTGCTTGCAGAAAATGTGGAGATCATTGGCATCTATAATCATGTAGATAGTCTTTCATCGTGTAGGATCATGAGTGCCTCTCACGTGATTTGTCGTGTAAGACGTGTGTGTCTACTTATTTAATTTTATGATAGTTTAAGTGTATTTGTATACATCCAAAGTTGGAAGGCATAGTTTTAACCTATTTTACTTGTAATTTTATATATTTTTCAATATTTAAATGACTTATAATAACGTTTAGTCATTTATGAATATTTAGATGACATATACTAACATGAATGTTTATTGAAATCTATTAACTTGTCATAGTGTTGTTAAAACATAAGGAGGCTCAAAAGAATCATTAAGATCGAAAATTGAAAAGATTTTCAATATGGCATCAGAATGTAAGGTTTTAAACTTTTAATTAATTCTTAGACAAACTTTATAACTTATCAAAAGGTGCACATTTATTATATTGTATTTATATTTGTATATCTAATATAAGTAGGTATTTATTATAATGCATATTTATTTACTTTTGTCTAAACCATTACTATAAAGGTTGTTGATTTCATTTCCCTTAGGAAGCCCCTTGATTTTTAATTCCCCCAACTCTTACTTGTAACATCATAACACAAACAACAGAAAGCACATGACCTTAAGTACAGGAGAAATACAATCTCCCTTATCACTAGGATGCAGGATGATAGAAATATAGGTTTTATATCGTTCCATATCAAGGAAACACCAATGATATGTCTCTCCCATTCTTTTCTTGGAGTCTGCTCTAAAATCCACATGTCGATGTGTACACTTAAGATGAACTGATAGATAACTCCACTAATGCAAACACTGGGGCTATCACACGGAATACCAGGGAAAATGCTTCGAGTCTCTCTCCATGATTTGTCTATGCATAAAGTGAAAATCCAGTATTTTATGTATCCTTCTTGAGCATGATATGCTGTCGAGACAACTTTGTACTTGTTTTCTTTTGTCTCAAAACCTAATGAATAGTTATACCAGGGAATACCTTTAGTTGGGTTTGGCAGAAATCTTACTTAGCTTCTTTTGTGATGGGATTGAAAATTAGAGGAGATGATGGTTTCTAACCACAAAATAAACCATTAATGCATGAACTGAAACGAGAATATGTAGGGGCACGATTGTAGATTTTATTAAATTTGTCAACTTGAAGAAGTGAGGCAGAGGCTTTTTCATTTGGCTACTAGAGTCACTGCTTGTGAGAGCAGACATGGAGAGACATCCGAGGTTTCAGCTTTGAAAGCCGAAGTGGCAGATGTGAGGGAGGACGTAGACTATTTGAAGTCTACCGTTTCTTTTCCTCCGCGGTGTAATAAACTTCTTTTCCTTTCAGAAGGAATTTTGTCCCACTAGAACGACATCTAAGGATATCCTAAATTTTTTGTTCAGATACAATCGAATTACAGAATGTGGAAACACACTTTAGACGCATTAATGATTTAGCAGGAAGCCATGAAAATATTTCAAATATTATTTTTTGAGGAATCGATAATTTTTTTCCCGGCAGAATAATTCATTTTCTTGTTCATTGTTGAAGGCGGCTGAAGTTTATTGCATCCTTGGTAAGGCTCTTATTGAAGGTAGCAGGCGGCTAAAGTTGACCTTTTTTTAATTTGTTTTAAAACCCTAGACACAATATTATTACCCAAACAAATTATTTTTTTAAAGAACCATATGACCAATTTTATTGCAAAAAAATTGAACGTATTGTTTTTTTTGGTTTTAAAACCTTAAACTAAATATTGCAAGCAATTATTTTGATTTTTATTTTTTGATTGTGGGTTCGGGGAAGGGATTCCAAGGTGGGGAATCAACTCATCACCAACAAAGTGAAAGTTCAAATAATCAATCAATTGAGCTACTAAAGACTCCCCAATATTGCCAATGATCTCTCATTATTTCGCAAAATGATTGACTCTATTCCTTAAACTATTTTTCCCCTTTCAGAAGAAAACTTGCTCAAACTAGGAAGATTTCCAAGTATTTTTTTAGTGTAAGTAGAGAATAATGGAAGGAGGAAGTGCCGAAAAAACTTAAAAAGCATATTCCGAAGAAGGGAGGCATAGGCTTTTGCATCTTTCTTTTGCTCGGCAGAGTAATAAACTCTTGCAGATCCTCATGAGTACCAACATAAATTTTGCCTTTCCAAAGCTGTAGTGCCACATTTGAGGTCCATGCAAGTTGACCATCAATTCAGCAGCAAAGGCATCTCCTTCATAGCTCCCACAAGCATCTTGTACCCATAAGGGAATAGATACACTGATAGATAGCCTAAAGTTTTGAAGCCTCCGGCTGGTCATTGGAATGATAATTGTCTTCATGCTGTCTAGATAAAGCATCAACTACTTGGTTCTCCGACCCCTTCTTGTATTGAACCTCATAGTCCAACCCCAATAGTTTTGTCAGGCCCTTTGTTGAATAGTAGCAGTTACTCTTTGTTCTAGCAGATATTTAAGACTGATGATCAGTCTTTACCTTGAGAGAAAAATATGTAACTGTGAGTGATTTTAGCTTGACGAGATACCTTGTGCGCACACAATTGTTGTTTTGAAGAGAAAAAATATAACAGAGATACATTCCTACTGCTCTGATTACTACAAACCAGCTGCATTAGCAAACGTGTATGAAGTTCTAATGGTTCTAATACTGGATAAAGAGGATTGGTCAGTACCAGTGTTTGTTTTGGAAGAAATTTTCTTGCCACCTAGGTACAAAAGGATGCCTGGATCACCAAGGAAAAGACGGGAAAAAATCAAGATGAAAAGATAAGCACAAACACAAATTGTTGTAGACGTTGTGGACAAGAAGGTCACAACCGAAGAACTTGTACTTTTTTTCCAAAAGAAGATTGACAAACTCTTTTTTGGGACTACTGTTATGTTTCAGATACATTATTTTGAGATTACAGATTTTTAGTTTTTTTCTTTTTCCACTATTACCTTGATAAAATATTACAATTTACTATTAGCTGGTGAAATTCTGATACAATAAATTGAAATGTTGAGATTTTCAACCTTGTGTTCATTTTTGTAATACATTATGTTTCATATAACTTTTTTAAAATAATGTATCATTAGCTATTTGATAATAATGTACCACATATTGTGTTTGTGAAGATAGTACCACTCAATATGGTCCAGATACATTTTTATATGATGTATCTGATATAATGAGCTTGTGAAAAAAAAGTAGTATGTAAAATGAAATAAAGTGTATCTATAAATGTATCACAATAAGTAAGAATTAATTTATCAATTAGATACATGAATGAATCATCAACTAACTACAACTAATTGTCCAATGTATCAGCATGAATGAACCAACAACTAACGAGAACTAAGTTATCAAGTAAATACATAATCGAATCATCAATCAAGTTATAAATTACATTACATTGGTTAGGTATCAAAATGTATCAGTAACTAACTTGAACTAATGAGAAGAAATAATGTTGTGCGTTTATGCATTAATGAATCTGATACTTAATTTTATCAAAATTTTGTATCGGATCATCCAAGACAAATGCTTACGACAATTCATACTGTAACTAACAACTAAAAATAATGAAAGTTAAAGTCAAAATAAACAACTTTTTAGAGAAACATTCTAAATTTTGAGTACAAGCATCTTAAAACAATAAAAACAAAAAACTCTAAAACTAGGGTTAATGTATCTCAACAACAATTACACTATAAATAAGTGTCTAACAACTGATAGATAATCTCTATTCAACACTAACCAAATCGTCTTGAGTTAGTGTTGTGAATTGAATCTTAGGCCTTGTGGATCCTCATTTTCACTAATGTATCTTGCCTTCGCCTTTTTAGTACCGTATTTCCATACTAGGGCTACATATCATGAACGGAGATAATATGAACAGAAACCATTGTGTAACAGCCCAGAAATTTCTAAGTTAAGATACGAACCATTCTTGAATTGCATATAAGGTTGTATCGAGTGATTCTTAATCGTTCTTAGATTCTAAGGTCAATTCATTGCGGGAATAATTTTGGATATGAATTAAGGCCACTAGAATCCCCTAACACAAAGTTGAGTTGAAAGTTTTCTTAACGATTGAGTTTCAATATGAGATTCTACTTGGGTCAACTTTAAACGACTATATCTTCGAGCACATAAATAATTAGGTGAACCATGACCTGCCAAATTAAAGGTCTTCGAGTCCTGTTTCTAACGCCACCAAGTTTGCCTCAATCTAAGTTATGAGTAAAAATTTATGACTAATTTACTAGGGATGCTCTAACCTGGCAGCAACTCTGCGATGGCTTCGCGTTACAGAGTGAATACAAACCTCACTCTCCGCTTGAAAAATATCCTGACTTCCAGCTCGTTTTATTTATTTTTGAGGATATTTTAGTCCTAAAAACTTTTGAAGTCATCTAAATTATCCTAAATGTGTAGAAAAATCAGTTTTCATAATCAAACCCCCTTATTCACTCCTAAATTTCTACGCTTAAGAACTTCAAGAAACGCTAAGGCTAGGGTTCATCTTCCAAGATTTTCCTTCAAGTTTCTTCAAGAACATTGTTCTTCCAGGTATGTGAGGCTTCTCATAGTGATGGACTTTTTCATCCACACGCCAATCATGTAATTTGTTCATTAAATTGTCCATGAAATCGTTTATGTAAAGATTCTTCAAGAGTTCTTGAAGTTTTAACCTCGTTCTTTAACAATGGAAGTTTTGAGTTCTTAGGTGAGAGTCTTGCAAATGAGTGGTGTTTATTGATAGAATTTGAGTGGGATGTTAATAAAATTGCATTGGGTTCGTGTTTATTGATAAAATCTGGGTGGGATTTCAATGAAACTGCATTGGGTGTTAGATTAAAGTGAGTGTGGAAGAGGAAGAACGAAATCGGCCAAATATTTGAGTTCAGGGCCGCGTTGTTGAGACGCTTGAAATTCCATACCTAGTCGATCACCCCTCTCTTTGCGTCGTGGAGAGGATACAGAGTCTTCTGCCTCAAAAGTATTTTCGCAACCAATAATTTAATTCCCTCTCCGCGTCACGCCATGGATACGTCAGGGTCACTTGACCTTTTCTCTTTCATCCTTCATTTTGTATGTGTTCTTTCAAATCTTACCTACGTTTTCTTCTTGATATTAACTCTTAAAGTCTTTATTTATCCTTGAGAGAGTCTACATGTCACACTCACATGTCTTCATTTACACTTCGAATTAAAGTAAAGTTAAGAGGAAAGTTCAAGAGATCCTTTTGAGTAAAATTTGAAATTGATTTTAGTTTCGAACCATGTCTTGAGAAGAGTTGTATTCATGAGTTTCTATATTGTTATTGAAGTGCTCGATTTGAGTCGTTCATGTCCATAATTCCGCATGAACCCTATGGATTGAGTATCCTTGAGATGAGTAGTATCGTTGAGTTCTGAGCTCTTGAGTTCTGAGTATTGATTTCCTATATTGTTATTGAAATCCTTGAGTTGATTCGTTCATATCTATATTTCCGCATGAACCCTATTTTCAGTTATAAGTCTTGAGGGTCTTTGAAAGCTAATCATTGTGTTTTAAACTGAGTTTTGAGGAAAAGTTTAAAGGTCCTATTTTAGAATCACTTAAGAAGTCCATTCTTTGTAATGGGTGAATTGATAATAATGTTATATCAAGTATTATGGGAGTAGTATCGAGCACCGAATTGGGTTAGAGTCTTTTATGACTCAGAAGTACCATAAAACTACGTAGCCAGCGTAGGATATGATAACACTGATTCCTCATGCGACTCCTCACTGCCTCTGAGAAGGCCAATAAGATGGATCCATAGTCATGATATCATCATATACCCCTATCACGACCCGAGTCTACACCCTGGACGTGAGCGACACTTGAGAACCATTGTTGGTCTCCAAGAAAACCCTCATCATGGCTGACTACAAGCGGAAGACTAACTCAAGCATACAAAGACTTAAAATTGAATTTAAAATTCATAAAACTCAAATAATTCAACCTTTAAAAGTTTGAACAATACTCAAAAGATATACTCAGAGTTTATAAATCAACTAAAAAGAAAGAAATTACAGAAAACTCCTCAACTTTGTCTATCTATGAAATCTCTACTAATACAGAAGGATATCGGGACAAGACCCACGATTTCTCAAAACTACTAAGTGTAAGATAAAGGTGAAGTCCTCTGGAATATGAGAAGGCTCACCACAACTGACTGGAATACAACATGACCTCAATGAAATGCATGTTGATGATCCTGAATACATGTATCTGCATCATGAAACGATCCAGGCCAAATGGCGTCAGTACATGGAATGTACGAGCATGTAAGGGGAACTCTGCAACATAAGTATAAGCTCGATCAAATAAAAGGGAAGACATACTTACCTCGTCTCAACTCAATATGACTCAATAATACTCAACCCGGCTCAAGAATACTCAACTAAAATTAAGAATACTCAACTCAACTCAACTTAGGATACTCAACTCAACTCAGAAATACTCAACTCAAATCAAGAATACTCAGGATAGTCAACTCAAACTCAAGATACTTAACTCAAAATGAAAGGAACAATAAAATATGATATATACATGAAACTTGTAGAACAGTAGATAGTAACTCAAATGAATATAAAAATACAATAATAAACTCATTGCTCTTTTTTGGGAGATTTTCTAACCGACAACCATCACTATGAGCTCCGTGATGATACATCATCTCGCCCACGTTGCCAGAACTGTCCTATACCTTGCCGGAGTATAGGACATCCTCAACTAAGTGGATCCACTAAGCTATGCTTAAAAAGCAATAAGGAATCATCTAAAAAGTATGACCCTTTACCCATGTTGGTGGCATACATGGTTTATGGGGGCTGTGAGTTGTCTGAACTCTCCCCATATTGGTGCTTAATACTACTCCCAATAATATATAGTCATGCTCATATGTTTAAAAATATAACTCTTCCTCAATTTGAGATAATTACTCAAAAGTTTCTCTTAAAAGAAATAGTGCCCAAACTCCTCATGAACTCATTTGGAAATCAAGGTTTTCCTTCGTTTTAAATATAAAAACATTTACCCTTGGGAATAATTAGTTCCCATATATTCATTTTGAAAAATGAAACTTAACTCTCCTCATCCTCATAGAGGAATTCAATTAGAAGGAAAATTTCCAACTCAACTTTATTCTATGAATTTTTAGCGACCTTAACATCTAAGAAAATATACAATCACTTAGAAAAATCTTATTCACCATAAAGAATGGCTCGAGTCTTGGCTCAAAATTTTTTGGAGTGTTACAATATATTCCCCTTGGGATCATTCGTCCATTCGAATAATGGATGGACAAGGAATGGAGCAGGGCTACTCTTACTATATTTTCTGACTCATGAACTTGCCTACTAACATAGGGTGAATTGATTAATACTAAGAGTTGGGACTCTCTATAGCACCTAAGTCAAGAACGATGTTGTTGTGAACATAGTCACGCTCTCTCAGAAGTTACCTTATTTGAAACAAAGGAATTTTGGGCATGGAGTAAGAATTGGATGATTCAAACAACATTCTATGAATCCTATCTACGGTTCGTAGAGGTCTACGACTCGTAGATAGTTTTCGCATAAGTAGTGCTATAAAATATTCAACACTAGACATATAGGCTTGTCTACAAAGGGAAACTACAGATTTTAGAGAGCTCTACAGTCTTTAAAAGACCTTTGTAAGGCACAACTGCCTAGTTCAGTGTCATCACTTCACAACTCTACGTCAATTTTAAATTAACAACATCCCAAACAAATTTTAAACATAGATATACTACACTCACATAAACTATCATCCATAGGGTTGATTTTATCATTCCATTCAAATCAAACAAAATTTTCAACCCTAGATTAAGTTAAATCAACTTCAATTCCAAATAATTAAAGGACAAGGTTTGTACATATACCTTACTCTTTGTGAAATTGAAGTAGTGTGAGTGGCTTGAACAATTAACGATGACCCAACAATTCTTTACACAGTGACTACAACCCGCGATACTAAGGGGTTTGAGGATTTTGGGGAAGAAGAAGGGATAATGAAAAATAAAATGTTGAAATGGGTTTATATGGTGGAATATGAGGGATGAAAAATTTAGGAGGTGTGATAGGTTATTGTAAATATGGGAAGATTTGGAGGTTTGTAGGGGTTGAAAGTGAGGAAAAAGGAGAAGAATTTGAATTGGGAGAGTTTTATTGAAAAGGGATCGCAGGTCGGGTCTTTTCATTTAAACTAACTGCCTTTGATGAAATCCCATCTATGGATTGTTGAAACTCACGCTATCCATAAAAGGCTTTCTAAGGTTTACTCAACACTTGGAAAAATTCAGAAAACATACCTGAGTGTATGAGTACAGACTACGGACTGTAGAAAACTCTACGGTTGATATTGTGCATTCGTAGACCTAAAACTACAGTTGTTACTGGTACTTAAATTCTTTGGCCACCATTTACGGTTTGTTGAAAGAACTACGACTCACTGATGGGACCCATAGAACAAGTCCTTAATGATTTTATCTTAACCTAGGTTCTGTGAACAAGGTCTATGGCCCGTAGAATGAAAAATAGCCCGTAGATCCCATTCATAAGATTATATTTCACTTTTTCCAGTTTTTTCTTTTGGTCCAGCACATGTAGCAAATGTTAGGCCTTCCTTTTACTTTTTCATGAAACTATTTTGACACGGACCCTGATTTAACCTCTACTAGCCTAAAAAACTAAGAAGATAAAAACTTCAAAAATAACCACACTAAATATCTTGGGTTACATCCCAAGCAGCACTTGATTTAACGTTGTGACACGATGCATGATTCTTGACTACTTAGACTTCATCAAGAGCCCATTCTTCAATCACCCTAACTTCTTTCGGCTTTCCCATGTAATGCTTAATCCTTTGCACATTCACCTTGAACCTTGTTCCCTCATCATTTTCTAGTTCAACCACTTCGTGTGAAAACACTTGCACTATTCATAATGGTCCATTCACTTTGACTTGAGTTTTCCTGGAAACAAGCACAACCTTAAATTGAAGAGAAGCACCAAATCATAGGGATTCTCACTTTTCAATCTTTTGATCATGGTACTTCTTCATTCTTTTCTTGTTGAAGGCTGAACTTTCATACACTTGCAGAGAAAACTCATTGAGTCTATTTAGCTCGTTTAACCTCTGATTTGATGTTGCACCCCAATCTAGATTCAACTTCTTGAGTGTCCACATGGCTTTGTGATCTAGCTCTATAGGAAAGTGACAAGACTTCACAAATACAAGTTGGTAAGGAGACATACATATGGGAGTCTTCAATGTAGTTCGATATTCCCAAAAAGCATCATTAAGCTTTCTCGATAAGTTTGTTTTGTTTGCATTCACAATCTTTGCAAGGATTTGCTTGATTTCTCTATTTGAAACTTCCACTTGCCCACTAGATTGCGGATGATAATGGGTTGCTACACTATGTCGAACAATATACTTCTTCAGCCACTTGAACAATTTATTACAAAAGTGGGAACCTCCATCACTGATAATCGCTCTTGGTGTACCGAATTTGGAGAAGATATTTCTTTTAAGGAATCCGGTGACACTCTTTCCCTCATTATTTGAAAGCACAACAACTTCAACCTATTTAAACATATAGTCAACCATAAAAAATATGTACTTCATCCCATTCAAAATCACAAATGGATCCATAAAGTCAAGGCCCCACACATCAAACAATTCAATCACAAAAAATGGAGTAAGTGGGAGTTTCTGCTTCCTTGAAATACCTCCTTCACTACTAAAAAAACAGTGAATACCGACCTAAAAATTTCCGACCTCAAATGGAGGTCGGTATTTACAAGTAGTCGGTTTTTATGCAAAATAAAGCGGGAAAACAAAATTCCGACATCTGGAGGTCGGAATTTTTCCCGGAAAAATTGAAAACCGATCTCTTGATGTCGGTATTAAACAAATAAATAAATAACAATATTTTATTTTTTCTCAATTAAATAATACTGACTTCCATATGTTGGTAAAAATACCGACCTCGTGAAGTCGGTATTTAATACCGACATCAAGAGGTCGGTTTTTATTTCTGGGAAAAATTCCGACCTCCTGAGGTCGGAATTCTTTATCAATTATGTGTAAAATTATAATACCGACTTCCGAATGTCG
>JAJOOS010025649.1:0-19144 GCA_029582725.1 Solanum chiquidenum
GTGACTCCATTTTCTTGAGAAAATACCTTTGTGACTTTGTTGCAAGCTGCTTCTCAAAATAAAAATCACAATGAAGTCATCTTACATGAGAAAGAGCAACTTCTACACGTTTGGTGGACATGTTCATTGGTATCCTCTTCCTTGGTGTTCCTTGTTTATCAACAACATTTAATTGTTGAACCAAGTCTATCTCGGATGCTTTCTTCAACTCCGTGGTGATGTTTTCCATTGTCCCTTAAATTGCATTGCAATTATTGTGTTTCTTTAGAGGTTCAACTTATACAGTTTTCTTATTTGTAGGAGAATAACATTACTTGTCAACATGATCAAAACTACATCACTCTTTTTTTCTTTCTCAGACTCTTCTTTCTTGATCACTTCATCTTCATCACCAACACTGTCATCTTCAACATCATAAAAAAACTATTATTGTTACATTGTTCTTCATCATATAGAATCAAGTCATCGTCTTTTTTTGATTGCATTATCATGTTGAATATCCTAACAATGCAAAACGCAAAAGGAGGAAACATCAACTCTATTTTAGATATAACAATGCATCATAAGGGAGTAGGAATTTCATCCACAACCCAACATGCTCAAAACATCCTCATTTCATATCATATAAGGAGGAACTACCTTCTCCGATTCAATAAGATCAACATGAACATAAAGGAGACAATATGCCATTTCCACAAGATACAACTAAGCCTGTTCAATACAATATCTCATGAAGTGAAATACACCATCAACATACTAAAGTGCAAACAACCAAGAGAAACATATAATTCATGAAAACTCAAGATACATTATAAATTAATTCTCACAAGAACATGCACACATAAAAAGAAGGAATCATGAAAACTCAAGTTGCACAATAAAGGCTTCTTCACATGGACTCACACAATATAAGGAAAAATCATGGAAAAATCTCATATAATACACATAACTTCCAATTCACTATAACTCAAGAGAAACTACTTACCTCAAGTTTGAGTAGAAGTAGGAGGAAAGAGATGGGGATAATGGGACATTATATCGGTCTCGGCCTCCCATGTAGCATTTTCCACCAGATGGTTCCTCCATAGAACCTTAACGGAAGCTACCTTTTTATTCCTCAACCTCTTCACTTGTTGGTCTAGAATCTCAACTGGAACCTCTTCATAGGAAAGGTTCTCATCAAATCCTAAGCCTTCTAAAGGAAGGATAGATACCGGATCACCTATGCAATTATTGAGCATTGACACATGGAACACCGGGTGAATTGGAGCCAACTCAATAAGAAAATTCAATTCATAAGCAACATTTCCAACACATTTCAAAATCTCATAAAGGCCCACATACCGGGGACTAAGTTTCCCCTTTTTGCCAAACCTCATTACCCCTTTCATGGGTGAAATCTTCAAGTAGACCCAATCACCTACCTCAAACTCAAGATCCCTCTTTCTATTGTCGGAATAGGACTTTTGACGACTTTGAGCCGTTTTAAACCTATCTCTTTTAAGTCAAACTTTCTCAATGGCCTCATAAAATAACTCGGGACTAAGAAGAGAAATTTCACCTACTTCAAACCACCCAACCGGAGACCTACACTTTATCCCATAGAATGTTTCAAACGGAGCCATATCAATACTTGAGTGGTAGCTATTGTTGTAGGCAAATTCTATCAACGGTAGATGACGGTAGATGATCATCCTAATTACCCTTGAAATCGATGACACATGCCCTCAACATGTCCTCCAAGATTTGAATGGTGCGTTCCGCTTGAACATCTGTTTGGGGATGAAATGTGGTACTAAGCTTCACTTGGGTACCAAGCCCATTTTGGAATGCCTCCCAAAAATGAGAAGTAAATTGAGTATCTCTATCGAAAATAATAGACAAAGGAACCCCATGCATTCTCACTATTTCCTTGATGTACAATTTAGCATAGTCCTCCGCCGAGTAAGAAACTTTGACGGGAATGAAATGGGCTGATTTGGTCATCCTATCAACAATGACCCAAATAGAATCATGTTGCCTTCGAGTACGAGGCAACCCTACCATGAAGTCCATATTGACATCCTCCCACTTCCAAGTGGGGATGTCTATATTTTGGGATAGGCCTTCCGGTTTCATGTGTTCGGCCTTGACTTGTTGACAATTAGGACAATTGGCTACAAAACTCGTTATACCTCTTGCTCCACATTGCCTTCCTCCAACCTTCTAGAATTATCCCTCCTAGTAGTCATATCTTGAAAAACATCGAGCGCAGATAGGAGAAAGAATTATATAGTAAAACTCCAAGGCACTACTTCATGAAGTGAAGAAATGAGGTTTCCTAGACATCTGATAGCAACCTATTCATAAATATGAATAAACTATATATTTTTAGCCTCACATCAATTAGTAGTTGAGTTTTCATTGATGAATTATAGCTGCAAATACAATTCTAGTTCAGCATTCTAAGCTTGCTTGAGAAAGAGGTTTTAGAGTTAAAATTATTAATTGATGATTGTAGTGATTAGGTTATTGTGGACTTTTCTTGAGAAAGTGGGTCTAAATTCAATCCTACTAATATAGCTTGAAAGAGTAGATTGATTGAGGTATTGGGCTGTTTATATGTGTTATGCTTGTTGAGGTTCGATAGAACTCGCTTGATTCGTAATAGTTGTTTGAGAAATGATATTACACCTAAAACCTAGCCTACCCACTAACATTCAACGATTTCTAGTAAATAATAATCGCCCATTTAGCAAAATTGGCATTCAATTGATCAGACTCCCAATGATCCCTCTCTACTTGTTTAGTCTCGATTGTACGTAGTTGTTAATTGTTCACTCAAATTCCCCCATTTCACATTAATTGTCAATCCCTTGCTATTTACTTTATTGTTTAAAAAATGTCTACTTCTACAAATGAATATATCACTATTTCACTTCATAACTTAATTCTTTACTGTATCACTCCTTACGGGATCGACCCCAACTTTTAGTTGGGTTTATACTTGAATGCGACCGCCTACACTTAGAATCAGATGAATTGTAGTTGAGCACTATAAAAAATGGCACCACTGTCGGAGAGTGGTGTTTAGAATTCTTTTAGTGAAGTTTAGTTTTGAACTGATTGTGTTGTAGTTGAATCAACTTATTTTTGTGTTTTAATGGCTGCTCTTAAACATGTGAAGAGATGAGTGTTAACGGGTTCAATGCCAACCAATTTGGGCATAATGATGACATCGGTAACTTGCACGATGTAAATGAAGATCAGTTGGGAAATGTGGGTGCAATTTGATTGCCTCCGATTGTGGGCAATGCGGTGTTTCATGTGACTAGCATTATATTGTTGATGTTGCAAATGAAGGGTCTATTTGGAGTTCTAGTTACTGAGGATCCTCATGAGCACATCCAAAAATTTGTCGATGTGTGTGGGCCATATTCTTTCAAAAACATTACTCAAGAGTAGGTCCGACTTCGTTTGTTTCCCTTTTTCCTAATGAGGAGGCAACAAAGTGGTTGGGAGATTTACTAAGGGATTCAATCACTTCTTGGGAGGAGCTTACTGATGCGTTTCATGTAAGGTTTTTCCCTTCCTTGAAGATGGTGACATTAAGAGATAATATTTAGAACTTTAAGCTAGTGGATGGTGAACCAATTCATGAGACATGGTTGAGGTTTCAGAAGTTGTTGCTCAAATGTCTAACTCATGGGCTCCCAAGCAATGTGTTGTTACAATATTTCTACCGGAGCCTCGACTCAGTCAACAAAGGTATGGCTGACCAACCTTTCGAGGAGGAATCATGCAACAACCGTTTGATATAGCATCTATTCTTCTTGATGAGATGACAAAAATCAATCATGTTTGGTACACCAAAGAAGATCAAGTGTCTCCTTTAAACATTGGGATGGCAAAAGAGCAAGCGGAGAATAACCAAGAGCGAGATGAAAACATGTCCGATATGATGTCCCAGATGGAGTTATTAACAAAATAGGTCACGAGAGGTATTCATGACACAAAGAGGCGCAAAAGGTATCAAGACTAGAGAAGAGTTCTTGTTTAGGCTTTTTAAAAACAGGCGGGAATCAAGGTTGGAACACATTTAGTGAGGATGGACGGAGAAGCTACAATCAAGATTGGGCTGACCAAAATAACTTTTGGAGGAGAGGAGATGACTATGATGCTTTCTACATTCACATGGGTGATAGCCCAAGATCTAGGGACAGTTCTCGAAGCTTTTGGGTGGATGATTGGTTATCCCATATTCTAAACAAGGTGGAAGGATCCGAAGAAATGTTGAAAGAAATGAAGGTTGACTTCTCATCCTTGAACAACAAAGTGAACTCGCATTCGGATTCTATCAAGCAACTTGAATATCAAATGAGTCAACTTTCAGCCCAATTGAATATCACGATAGGGCTGCTTCTTCTTCAAACCCTATTAAATTGTTTCCCAAAGTCAATCCACCGTTCCCTCAAAGACTCAAGAAGCGGGATGAAGATGCAAAGTTCAAAAAATTTCTATATGTGTTCAAGACTCTGTCTATAAATCTTCCTATAGTGGAAGCGTTGTTGGAGATGCCGGGTTACGCAAAGTTCATGAAAGAATTAGTTACCAAGTAAAGGAGTATGGATTTTGAAAAGGTCGAGGTGTCTCATAGTTATAGTGCCATCATTACAAGTAATGTTATTATCAAGAAAGCTGATCCGGGGCTATTAACTTGATGTTGTATGCCATTTTCAAACAACTTGGGTTGGGCGAACCTAAATCCACAACAATGTGTTTTCTCCTGGCTGACCGATCTATTAAGCACCCCATTGGAATAATTTATGATATCTTGGTAAAAGTGTATAGGTTCATTTTTTTGGCTGACTTTGGTATTTTGGATTGTGAGATTGATGTTGAGGTGCCTATTATCTTAGGTAGGCCTTTTTTTTGCTACCGGAAGATCCCTTGTGGATATTGAAAGTGGTGAATTGAAATTTCAGGTAAATGATGAGGAAGTTACTTTCAATGTGTGAAATCGATGAATCAACCGAGTGACATTCATGTTGTTTCAACCCTTGCTGTGACTGATGAGACAGTGGCTAGTGTAAGTTAGGTGTTTTGTGTAGGGGAACCCCTCACGACCGTCCTTTCAAATTATAATGAGGAGGAAGTTTAAGGTTATGATGAAGTTGTGGATGCTCTATCGGATTTAGGTTCTTACTCTAAGACTCCATTGAAGCTCGACATTGATCTTAAAAATCAAGAAAGTCCCCCCGCTAAACCATCTATCGAAGAGCCACCAAAGCTTGAGTTGAAAGTGCTCCCGTCCCACCTTCGGTATGTAATTTTGGGGACAACTAACACCTTGCCTGTCATTATTGCTGCAGGTTTCCTTGAGTGGTAAGTAGAATTACGTGTTGATGTGTTGAAACGATATATTAAAGCTATTGGATGGACAATTGCTGATATTATGGGGATTCCCCCTGGAATTTGCACTCATAAAATACAATTGGATAGTGAATGTAGACCAAGCATGGAACATCACAATAGATTAAACCCACCAATGCAAGAAGTGGTGAAGAAAGAAATTATCAAATGGCTCGATGCGGGTGTGGTTTATTGATATGAGGCTAAAATTATATATATTTAATCACTATTTGCCTCATATTAAATCTTTTAATTATCCTTTTTGAGTATGAATTTTATGGATTGCGTGCGATAAATTGTGTATTTTATTTGTAGGATTATATTGGTGGAAAAATAAAGAAATTTGAAGCTAAAACGAATTAAAGATGGAAGGTTGAAGAAGAAAATCAAGCAGATAGCTTAATGAATTAAATTTAATAAAATAATATATTTGTATATATGAGGAAAAAGGCTGCGAACAATTTGCAATTGAAATTGCATACTACTGTTGCGAAGTGTCAGCAGCTGGAGGGCTCATATTATTATGAAAGACGGTGAGCAACAAATTCTAGAAATACGCGTACAGTGGAAAATCCAATTTAATTGAGTTTTGTTTTCCTAATTTGTGTTGAATTCAATTATTTTATTTAGGGTTTTTCTATCTATAAATAGGAGATGAAAAATTATTATTAAGGGAGAAAAGAACCAAAAAGTAATACACAATATAATATTTTTTCTAGCTTCGAAACTTTGGAAGATCCGCCGTGGAGGTCGGAAAATTATGGTTTATTCTTTCTTCTCTTTTATTATTCATTTGTATTCGTGATTAATAAAAGATAGTTTACCTATTGTTCTTAACTTTTTATGATTAAAACAAACATATTTATTTTAAGAAATTTTGATTGTGTTTTTAAGATAAGGAGTAGCTAAATTTCATAACTAGGGTTGTGGGAACCATGAGCGATTAACAAAGTATGAATAGTAACTAAGTAATTCTTGAATAGTGTTATTGCATGCATTGATAATTCTTTCGTTTAGAAGTCATTTTAGCGGTTTCAAACTTTAAAACTCGCCTTGTTACTACTTGCCGGACAAAGGAGGTAGTTAATAAGAAAAGAATTATCAACATAGATTTAGTGTGATACTATCTAATAGTCTAATGTTGATTGGTGCGAGGGTGAAAACTAAGTCATACATCGATGTGATGTCTAATATGAGGTAAAAGTAAGGGTTATTAAATTATACATATATAGCCGGACCAAGGTGCGGGGTGAAATTCTCTATTTGTCGGACCAAGGATTTAAAGATACATAACTTACCACTTTGCATGTGATACACTAGGATAGGATTACTATTATTAGGATTACCGCGTTATGAGCTTATGGGGAACACATTCCTAGTCATTTCTAATAATCTGAATATAAATAAATACTTAGTTCAAAGCTATTATTATTGCTTTTATTTTATTTCCATTTAAATCCCCCCCATTTTTATATAACGACTATCGAGTTAATTATTTGCTATTGACAATATTATTCCATATTCTCTGTGAGATCGACCCCGACTCTTAGTTGGGTAAATATATTGCATACAATCATTTATATTTCTTTTCAAGAAGTATATTTGGACGTTATCAAGTATGGCGCCGCTGCCGGGGAATGTGGCTTAGAAATTGTCTTTAGTATTTATTTTGACTTGTAGTCTTTTTTTTTTGTTTCTTAGTATTAGTTTAAATTATTTTTTATATTATTATTATCATATTTCTTTTACTCTTCTTGAGATGTCATATGAAAAAGTATGTAGTGATAAGTGTTCTTGCAATTCTTGCCCTTCTGATTTTATGGGTTCTTATAGGTTAATTTTTTCTCAACAAGATAAGTTGTATGGGGAGATGGAAGATTTGTTAATACTTTGCTATAAATCAATATGTAAGCGTAGTAGTGAATATGCCTTTGAATTTGATCTCCATTATTTAGATTGTGAGTTGAGTGCAAATATTAAATCATATGACACCCAACAATTTAGTAATAATATGTGTGAGGAAGAAAAAACACTTATAAGTCAACTTGAAGAGCTAAAAGTTGAGGGTCAATTGCTTGATCATACTTTTATTGATGCTGTCATTGTTGAGAAGAGTACACTAGAGTTATGTAATGAAGTAGATAATATTATCTTTAAAAACTCTAGTATGTGTAAATATGAGGGTGTAAATAATAATACAAAAGTTAGGGTGCACTGGACCTCATTCCAATTATTTTTCCACATTATATTTAGATGATGAATTATTAATTGAGTCATCTAAGTCTATAGAAGAGTGTATGGGGGAGGAACACTGTGTCAATATTCTTGAATTTCTTGTTCCAATATCAGAGAATTACATTCCTCACTTAGGATCCAAGAAGTGCATAATGCGATATCTATTGCTTGGGACCTTTATTTTTGTACCACCACCCCTTGAGCGTGATAGAAAAGTTGATTCAAAATTGGGGATGCAATTCATAACTTCGAAGTGGAAGAAAAAATAGTAAAGTTGATGGTGTCGTGCCGCGACATTAAATTAAGCGCTTATTGGGAGGCAACCCAAATTAGTAGTGTAACTTCTTAATTTATTTAACTTTTTATTTTATTTTATTCGTATCACTTTTTTTCTTTTATTTTTTTTATTTTTTTTGCAGATTAAGGGAAGTCTGAGTACCCAAAAATAAATAAATAATTGAAGTGAAGGAGCAATGTTTGAGCTTAAATGTGGGGTGACGACCCTTGATGAAAATTAAGAGAACATACTACTAGCTAGGCCTAAAGGCCTCAGGGAGTTTTCCTAACCCTTGTTTTAAATTTTATTTAATGCTTTGGGGACATAGCATCTTTTTAAGTGTGGAGTGGAGGAATGAATTCCTAGTTTTTACCGTTTTATTGAGTCTTTTCTTTTTTTAGGATGGATTCCTTGGTTTTTATTTTTGGTTCTTTTCCTGAGGATAGTCCCTTTGAACCGAGTGTCTTTTATTTATTTTTTTAGGAATAATTTTATTTTTAAATTTTATTTTTATTTTTATTTTTATTTTTGGAGAGAAAAGAAAAGACCCTTTTGAGTTATGTGATACTTACTATTTGGGCCTAATTTTTGAGTAATATTTTCTTGTGAATGCTTGATTAAAAACAAAAATGCACTCTTTGACATCTAAGCTCATGGTTATGACTTTGTATATAACTTATTTTATTTTGTAGTTTGTTATGATATTGTCTCTCTTAGAAGTGGAATTGATCCATCTTGATTAATACTTGTTCCATGTATGGTGATAATTTGTTTATTCCATGTTTTGCATCTTAGTCTAGAACTTGCCTTGCATGCTATTGAAGCGAAATAAAAAGTGATGCTTTGTTTAGGAGATGATAATAGGCTTTCTTTGATTTGTCTGATAAGTTTTAGCCTTTCAGATATTTTATTACTAGTTATCCCCTTTGAACATGTAGGTTTTTGTTGGTAGTCATATTTTTCCCTAAACTATTTTGTTGAATCCCTAGTTTTTGCATCTTGCTTCCTTGAGCATTATAGCATAGACTTATTCTAATTGTTAATTCTGAAGAAAAATGGATGGT
This sequence comes from Solanum chiquidenum, assembly GCA_029582725.1. Taxonomy (NCBI): domain Eukaryota; kingdom Viridiplantae; phylum Streptophyta; class Magnoliopsida; order Solanales; family Solanaceae; genus Solanum; species Solanum chiquidenum. The sequence goes on from JAJOOS010025649.1 coordinate 8,968, forward strand.
TGAGTGAAAAGGTAATCAATGATAGCTACAAAGTGCTTAAAAAGGCCTATTTTAAAGAATGTGATGTGAAAAAAGAAAAGAAAAAAAAGAGATGTACAAAAGAAGTTACCTTGATGATGGCCCTAGTCCTTCCAAGGACATCGTGCACCTTAACACATGTAAAATACGAAATTGAGGGTGGCTATTATGAAGGAAAACTGAAAAAAATTAAACATAAAAAATAATTGAAACATTCTTGAGATGATGAGAATTACTTGTGAAATAATTGTTGAAGTGGACTGAAAATAAAGAGAAGAAAATAATGGGTGATGAAGTCTAAAATTGCAAAGTACTTAAGGAAGTGTAAGTCACTATTATATAGTTTTCCTATCCGTCCCCTAGCCTACATTACAACCCGTGAATGTCCTATTTGATTCTATTCAAGCATGCTTAATTAGTGGAGATGTACATAATGGGGAAGCATATGGTTCTTTGTGCATACATGTGAATTTTCATTGCGAGTGTGAGAGTGTTCTTTGATGCTAAGTCCTTAATTTATATTCAATCTTTTGATTTGAGTGTGTGGACTATTTCTTCTTGTGAGGGCACTTGTTTCATGATAGATAGGTGATTTTATTAACTTTTTTTTATGAGAGTAGGTGAGCAAGCTTAAATTTGATGAGTTCAAAGTCCTTCCTTAAGGTTAGGAGGTTAGAGGTTTGTTGTTGATTTGGATGTCTTGCATGATGATTGAGAAGTTTACTTGATGTTTTCAAATTGGTATATGCTTAATTATTTTGTATTAACCAGAGTGATGACATTGCTAGTATGATTTTATTTGGGATGATCTTTAATGTTTGCTCGAGGACGAACAAAAGTTTAAGTGTGGGGTGTTGATGTGAGGCTAAAATTATATATATTTAATTACTATTTGCCTCATATTTAATCTTTTAATTATCCTTTTTGAGCATGAATTTTATTGATTGCGTGCGCTAAATTGTGTATTTTATTTGTAGGATTAAATTGATGGAAAAATAAAAAAATTTGGAGCTAAAATGAATTAAAGATGAAAGGTTGAAGAAGAAAATCAAGCTGACAGCTTAATTGATTAAATTTAATAAAATAATATATTTGTATATATGAGGAAAAATGCTGCGAACAATTTGCAATTGAAATTGCGTACTACTGTTGCCACGTGTCAGCAGCTGGAGGGCTCAAATTATTATGAAAGGTGGCGACCAACGTGAAATTCCAGAAATACGCGTACAGTGGAAAACCCAATTTAATTGGGTTTTATTTTCCTAATTTGTCTTGAACTTAATTATTTTATTTAGAGTTTCTCTATCTATAAATAAGAGATGAAAAATTATTATTGAGGGAGCAAAGAACCAAAAAACAATACACAATATAATTTTTTTTCTAGCTTAGGAACTTTGGTAGAGCCGCCGTGGAGGCTGGAAAATTGTGGTTTATTTTTTCTTCTCCTTTATTATTTATTTGTATTCGTGATTAATAAAAGATAGTTTAGCTATTGCTCTTACCTTTTATGATTAACACAAGCATATTTATTTTAATAAATTTTGATTGTGTTTTTGAGATAATGAGTAGCTAAATTTCATAACTAGGGTTGTGGGAACCATGAGCGATTTACAAAGTATGAATAGTAACTAAGTAATTCTTGAATAGTGTTATTGCATGCATTGATAATTCTTTCGTTTAGAATTTTTTTTTGCAGTTACAAACGTTAAAACTCGCCTTGTTGCTACTTGCCGGACCAAGGAGGTAGTTAAGAAAAAAACAATTATCAACATACATTTAGTGTGATACTATCTAATAGTTTAATGTCGATTGGTGCGAGGGTGAAAACTAAGCTATACATCGATGTGATGTCTAATATGGGTAAATGTAAGAGTTAGTAAATCATACACACGTAGCCGGACCAAGGTGCGGGGTGAAATTCTCTATTTGCCGAATCAAGGATTTAGAGATACATAACTTACCACTTTGCATGTGATACACTAGGATATGATTACTATTATTAGGATTACCGCGTTATGAGCTTATGGGGAATACATTCCTAGTTATTTCTAATAATCTGAATATAAATAAATACTTAGTTCAAAGCCAAATTATTTCACCCGGTTTATTATCCAAGTAAGACCTTGAATATTGCTCAAAAGAATTATACTGTCACGAAGCAAGAATTGCTAGCAGAGGTGTATGCATTTGAGAAATTTAGAGCGTATTTGTTGGGAACTAATGTGGTGGTGCACACGGATTACGCTGCCATTAGATATTTGGTGGCTAAGAAAGATGCAAATCCAAGATTCATTCGGTGGGTGTTGTTGTTGCAAGGGTTTGATTTCGAGGTAAAAGATTGAAAGGGGTGTGAGAACCAAGTGGTGGATCACTTGTCTTGCCTAGAAACCAATATTGTTGATCCCGGTAAAAGGGACATTGAAGCAAAATTTCCCGATGAAATAGTGATGAGGATAACCCATTGCAACTCACCTTGGTATGCTGATTTTGCTAACTATGTAGTGTGTGGGATTATGCCCGAGGACCCGAATTTTAATCAACAAAAGAAGCTCTTGTTCGATGTGAAGAGGTACTTCTGGGACGAACTGTACCTATTTAGAGAATGCGCTGATCACATAATTAGAAGGTGCGTGCCAGAGGTGGAAGTAAATGCAATTCTCAATGTGTGCCACGCTTCGCCGGTTGGTGGACATCATAGCGGGGTGCACACATCCACCAAAGTGCTCCAAGTGGCTAATATTGGCCATCACTATACCAAGATGCTCATGTTCTCGTCAAACAATGCATTTAAAGACAAAAGCAAGGAGGAGTATCAAGAAAGCATGAATTACCTCTTAATCCCATCCTAGAGGTTGAACGGTTTGATGTTTGGGGAATCAACTTCTTGTGTCCATTGGGAAACAAGTACATCTTAGTGGAAGTTGATTACGTTTCAAAATAGGTGGAAGCTTTAGCCCTGCCCAACAATAAAGGAAAGAGTGTTGTGCAATTCTTAAAGCGCTACATTTTTGCAAGGTTTGGTACTTGCGTGCTATTATAAGTGACATAGGGTCTCATTTTTGCAAGTGGTTGTTTGCTTCGTTGTAGAGAAAATACGAAGTCAAGCATAAAGTTGTTGTCACGACCCAGGGGTACCCCTTAGATGTAACATGGCGTATAGAACCCCGAAGGACTCCATACAAGCCACATAACTCTCATAACATAAGAAATAGAATAATAAGAGTAAGACAATAGTCCAAGTCCAAAAAAAATTATAAAAGCAAAGCAGAAGTCTAAAACACTTGTCTCATCATAGGCATCTAATACAATAGAATGAAATCTGTCCTAGCCCATACATCATGTCCAAAAGAGAAATACCTGAAAGAAACTGAAAACAATAAAACTCCGTCCTCGAAGCATGAGAACTCATCAAAGCTCAGAAATATCTCAAGTCAACCTCTAGCCATGCAATTGAGTACCCTGACTGCCGGACCCTACATTTGGGGAAAATGTAGGCAATAGTATGCATTAGTACAAAACAATGTACCAAGTATGATAGCCATGAATAAAACATATAAATCATGCTACAAGGGACATTTCATTTCATGACATGCAATTGACCAACATAAAACATGATAATAAGGAGTTATAACACATAAGTCATAAAATCATGGTAAATGCAACCTAACTTCATCTTTAAAACCTTTGAACTCATATATTATACTTCTTGAACAAACCTTAGTTCATTATTAATATGAGGAATTAGCCTTAACCGACATAGAGATCATGTGAGCTATAACATGATCCCTCAGTGTCTTCCACACCGAAAAGGGTTGTCCTAATTGCCAAGGTAGAACCATGAACTTATAGATTAAGTGGATCCACTAGCTAACCAACCTATGGGGGCACATAGTTAAGGGATAATGAGATTGCTACTAGAAACCCGACCTGTACTCCGGAGAGCTTCCATCTCATGAGATTACTTCTAGAAACCCGGCCTCTACTCGGGAGAGCTTCCATCTCATCATTCATATCCTCTCGGTGCTAAGCATAAATCCCACAAAATAGTTCTTACTTGACCTCATTACTCATGGAAGGGTTCCATTGGACAACCAATCCAAGCTAGCTCATTAGGATATCTCTTACTCTTTGATTCAATTAAGTGAGAAAACCTTTCAACCTAAGAATCCTTTCTATGTGAGAAAACCTTTCACATCATGCTAATTATGTGTTTAGTGAGAATATCCTTTCACAACACAATATCATCATTGGTACTTTACTCTCAAAGCACCCTTAAAACATTTGCATAGATTTCATAAGAAAATGCATAAGTTTATACTTTACCCTGTTTCAATCATCAATACTTAGAAAACATGGGTTAGATATGTATTTCATCATAAATACATGTCAAGCTTGCAATACAAGCTTAAATTCATAAAACTCTTCCTTGAAGATCAAAATCGCACATCATATGATTCATAACTTGAAAACATGGGGTTACATGGGTTCATGGGGAAATCATCATAATTCAATCATTTAAATCAAAATTTAATAGAACCCACGATAAATGAAGAAAACCCTAACTCAATTGGGGAATTCTAACTTTGAAATAGAGGAATTTGGAAACTCCATGGATGAAGGGAATCCATGGATGAAAACTATAATACCTTGAATCCAAAAGCATTCCTTTAATAGAGTAATTGACACCTTGACTTGAAACCCTAGTTTGAATCTTCTTCTTCTTCTTCAAGTTTCTAGAGAGAGAAATATATTTGGAGAGGAGATTTGGTTTTCTTTTGTGAATTTGGAAGAATGAAGTGAATGGATTAATTTGGGGGTTGAAAAAGCTTATATAAGGGTCTTAGTGAAGGGTAAAACGATGTAGTATATGAACTAATTAATTAGGAAAAGACCCAACTATCCCTGAACTTACCTGGCAACTGACCACCAACGGACCCCAGTCGACGGATCGTGATCTAACCTATGGTCCGTCCTGGTGGATCGTCGTTGGTCATCAGAAAGGTGACATGGACCCCGACCACAGATCGTGGTCTAGGCTACGACCCATAGGTTAGGCCGTGGTCCTGAGAATCTGAACCATTGGCAAGGTGGGCCAATCCATGGACCCACTTACGGGCCATGGTTGGCCTCTGTGGTTGGCACCTGCAACTTCCCAAAAATTTCTTTCTTTCCCTTTTTCAGATATGGGTGTTACAGTTCCAACCCCTATCATCCTCAAACAAGTGGCTAAGTTGAAGTTTCAAATCAAGAAATCAAGGGAATTTTAGCAAAAGCAATTAATGTAAATCTGACTGACTGGTCTTGGAAGTTGGATGATTTTCTTGGGGTGTACCACACCGCTTTAAAAATGCCAATTGGCATGTCACCCTACTAGTTAATATTTGTCAAATCTTGTCACCTGCCAATCGAGCTTGAACATAAGGTTTATGGGCATTGAAGGCGTTGAACTTGAATTGGGGGGATGCTTCGAAAGGAAGAGTTGATCAACTCCATGAATTGGATGAGTTTCGGCTAAGGGAGTATAAAGGTTCATCCCTTTATAAGGAGAAAATGAAGAAATGGCATGATGCAAAAATCCTTTGACGAGAGTTTAAAGTTGGCGATCTTGTTTTTCTTTATAGCTCCCGTTTGAGACTCTTTTTGATTAAACTCAAGTTAAAATGGTCAGGCATGTTCAAAATCACTCGTGTGTTCACAAATGGGGCAATTGAGGTTGAAATCGACATTCAAAGTAAATGGGCAATGCTTGAAGCTTTAGTTTGGAGAATGCCTTAATGTTTTGGTAATTGAAGTGGTGTATTTGGAAGATGCATGAGAGCATTTCCACATTGTGCCATCAAGTTAAATAAGGTTCTTCTTGGGAGGCAACCCAAGTTTTAGTTGTTTTTGAATAACATTTGTTGAATGTGTATGTTAAACTCCCCATTTCTGACATAACGACAATTTGGTAAGTTGTCTGACTTTTCGGCGCACTGCCTAACTAGTAGACGAGCCTGACTGAGCTCCCCTTTTTTATTCAACTGGCAGACACACTTGTTATGGAAAATTCGACGAGTGACAGGAACCTTCGATGCACTGTGGAACTAGTCAGCGAGCCCGACTGAGATTGCCTTTTTGCTTAATGTGGCAGACTACCTTTCTGAAAAGTTCGGCGAGCCCATGCCAACTTGGTGATTCGCTGAACTGTTCGGCGTCCCTAACACCTACTCGCCGACTGGGTGAGAAGAGAAGAGTCCTTCTACTTTAATCCTGTCATTCAACTATCCTTCATTTCTTGTACTGTTAGCTGCATTCATTATATTTGCATTGTGGACAATGTTAGGTTTTGTTTGGCGGGTGGTATCTTCACACCTACCCTACTAGGTTGGAGTTACCGTGTTTTGGATGCTCAAATTACACCTCCCTAAAGAAGCATAAGCAATCGTTATCAAATATTCAATGAGCAAGATTCAAACTTTAGTTGTTATCAATATGAGAAAGTAACTAGGGTGTACGTGTTCCCCATAAGCTCATAACGCGGTAATCCTAGTAATAGCGATCCTTTCCTAGTGTATTACATGCAAAGTGATAAGTTAGGTATCTCTAATTCCTTGGTCCGGCAACTAGAGAATTTCACCTCGCACCTTGGTCCAGCTAAGTGTGCATAATTTACTAACCCTTACCTTTACCTCATATTAGAAATCACATCAATGTATGACTTAGTTTTCATCCTCACACCAATCGACATTAGATTATTAGATAGTATCACACTAAATCTATGTTGATAATTATTTTCTTATTAACTACCTCTTTGGTCCGGAAAGTAGCAACAAGGCAAGTTCTAACTTGTGCACTCGTTAAAAAGACTTCTAAACAAAAGAATTATCAATGCATGCAACAACACTATTCAAGAATTGCTTAGTTACTATTCATACTTTGTTAATCGCTCATGGTTCCCACAACCCTAGTTGTGGATTTAGTTACCCTATTAGCAAGAACACAATTCATATTTTTAGAGGAAGAAATCATGAACTTACGTAATGAGAATGATAAACCCATAATTTCAACTTGAATTTCCAAACCAAAATCTTCAAAATGAACTTAGGAAATTAAGAATTACTAAAGTTGCAAGTTAATCTCCAAAGTCAGAACTAGAATAAAAGTAATAATGTCTAACCCTTAAAAATGAGGTTTACATGCCTTATAAATAGAAAAACAAGTCCTAACTAAAAAGGAAACTAAATAAGGAAATAATGTTTTAGGACACGTCTTTGATCTACGACACTGACCTACGGACTGTGGATTGATCTACGGTCCGTAGATTGGTCTACGGTCCATAGGTCACTTCCGTGGCTCAGGACTTAAGGCAATTTTCCAATCTTCAAAATCTTCACTTCTATGAATCAATCGACGGATCCACAGTACGGACAATGGATTGATCTACGGTCTGTGGATCCTCCTCCGTAGCTCCATACTTAGAATCTTCATAATCAGGTACTGGAACCCCTCTCTGAATGATTTGACGGAACAACAGTACGACCCATAGGTCGATCTACGGTCCATGGTTTGCAACCGTGGTTCCATACTTAGTTAAGAATTCCCTGATTTTCCTTTAAGCCTTGCCTGCCCATCTTTGGTCACCATCTACGGAGCGTGAATGGACCTACAGTTCGTAGATCAACTCTGCAGATGCCCTTTTCTGCACATTCTTCAACTGTGTCTCTCAGTTTCCACGTCTGAACATATTTCCTGCAAACATGATAAAAATGCATTAAAACCAATAAAAAATAGCCCTAGACACACACCTATTTAAGTGAAATGTATTAAAAATACCGCAAATTCACGGTATATCAACACCGTCAACTTAAATTCGTTGTTTGTCCTCAAGCGATGCACTAAGATTCTAAACGACACTTGTATAGAAGCAAGCAATTCAAGCACAAGCAATCACATGGCTCTCTACTCCGACTCTCTTTTTGGGTGCAAATCTTTTCTCTCAGACTCAACAAGCTAACTTGTGCGGATCAAAACATGACAAAGATCGTCCAATCAACACACAACATACACTATTTTACTATCACCAAGGTACCAATTTTCCGACAATGTAACTAGTGTCCTTACTTCAAACGAAATCCCTTTTTCACACAATGAATATGATTTTGAGTACAAGGATTCATTCAACACTCAAATTCAGAAGTTACTTCAAGTACAATTAGTGCTCAATACCATAGACTTGCCCTTATTTTCACTGCTTAGACTCTCCAAACTAGTTTCCAGGATCACTATAGAACTTTCTTGTCTTGTAACATAGGCTCAGGGTCAGGTGTGGTACATTTGGGTACTCTTTAGTGCCTTTCTGCCCTCCTTGACATTACATTAGGTTTTCTACCTCTTTTTGCCCTATTTTTGACATCCTACCGTTTTACCTTCTTTCCCTTGATTCTCTTCAACTAAGGATGTGACTTTAGACTTTGTAGCTCTTTATTTTTCACTTTCTTCGTTTTCTTGCATTTCATTCTTTTCTTTAGCTTTCAACAGGTCACATCCTCTCCTCTCTTTTCTTTTTCAACACCAAAATCTTTCCATACCCATTTTTCTTTTGGTTTCCTCTTTCATAGCCACCCTAAGCTTATGTATTTTCCATTGGTTGAGGTACACAATACCCTATGTCAGATCAGGGCCAAGATGGAGGCCATATTTTTCAATAGCCACCCTCAATTTAGGATTTCGGCCTAAGTCGAGGTGCACATTTCTAAGGAGGGACCGGGGTCAACACAGTAGATTATGGGAAGGTGAGTTAGGGGCTTAGAGAGAAATGGTCTAATTTAGGCTCAAAGCATTTGGATCAAAGGGAGCATTTATTTCATTTGGTTGGATTCTTTTTAGGCAATTTGTGGACTTATCAGAACAAGGGCATATGATCACTTCCTAGCCTCTAGAGTAGATTTTCTTAGCAGGACTAACCGGGCAGGTTCTAGATTGGCACAAAAACTGTTTGAACAATCAACTATTCTCACACACTCTTGGCACATAGTTTCATTATCAGATTACCCAGTTCAAGTTTTAGCTTAAGTCATGCCATCAAGTTGGTTCATTATCATGTCATACTCAGAGCCAACACATTCAACTCACTCTAGTCTACATATTTTAACACATATTACAAATTTTGGATGGGTATCCTTTTTTCAAAAAGATTTTGCCATCATGATTCATTCTTTCTCATGCTTCAACACATACAATCCTAACACATGCCAGTTCGACAGAAATTAAGCAGTCTCTTGGGGGGAAAAGAACATAGGCAAGAAAACCCCAGGAGAGGATTATCAGTTGGGTTACTCAGACTTCACCCTATCACTCACAATCCATTTACCCCACCCCCAACAAAAAATATGTGCAATTGTCCCCAATGCACACAAAAACAGTAAAAAGTAATGGATTGGGTGAAGCAAACCTATGGCGCATAGCGCCGATGAACTATCAGCAAGCGGGTGGGTTCGGTTTCCCTGAGCTCGCTGGAACAACACTTGGGTCACCCTCAGTAGTTCCCACATCATCTATCCTAGCACCCTCAGAAGTGTTATCAATCACTCTAACTGCACCATCAGTGGTGCTCACATCATCCCTCTCAACAGTCGGAACCTCTACAGCGGGCACAAAACTCGATGCCCCAGCAATACTCTCACGCACCCTTTGCTGGCCCAACTCCTCATCCACTATAGACTCTTTTCTAGCCTGCTCATTCTGGTGGCGCTCCCGTTGCTTTGCTCTAGCATCATCAGTAGTGTCCGAAATGCGACTGGAGTGAGGCCTCTTTGCACGAGCATGGGTGGGCTCGGGGTGTGCATATGTATTCTTTCTTAATAGAGCATCGAGTACTGTATTATCAGCCAATGCAGTAGGTGCAGACTCTGGCTCATCTATGGACATAGGAAGGGTGGAATCAATGTCTACCCGGAGACTGTCCAACTCAGTCCAAAAGGAGAAAAAATCTGTAACGGGGGCTGGAATCAATGACAAAATCGGCTCATTTTCTACCGGTAAAGACAACATATGGGGCGGAAGATTATGCAAGGTTATATATTCATGACTTGGTAAGGTTGCATGGGATTCCTCTATCCATCATATCGGACCGTGGTACTCAATTTACTTCACACTTTTGGAAGTCCTTTCAAAGGGGTCT
>JAJOOS010025650.1:0-17304 GCA_029582725.1 Solanum chiquidenum
GATAATCTATCCTTAATACCAATATCTTCAGTAGGTATGATAAGGGAAGAATCGCCCATACATTTCTTCAAAATGGAAATGTGAAATACTAGATGAACCGTTGCTAACTCTTGGAGTAGCTCTAATTCATAAGCTACATTGTTAATCCTCAGGGATATCCTGTAAGGACAAATATAAATCAGGGACTAAGATTCCCCTTCTTACAAAATCTCATAACACGCTTCATGGGTGAATCTTTTAAATAAACCCAATCATCTACTTCAAACTCTAAGTCTCTTCTCCTAACATCTATATAGGATTTCTAATGACTATGCTTTGTTTGCAACCTTTTTTGAATAACTCTCACTTTCTCCATAGCTTGATGAACTAAGTCTTGTCCTATAAACCCAGCTTAACGAACCTCAAACCATCAAATAAGAGATTTGCATCTTCTCCCATAAAGAGCTTCATAAGAAGACATCTGGATGCTAGAATGATAACTATTGTTATAAGCAAACTCAATAAGAGGTAGGTGATCATCCCAATTACCCTTGAAATCAATGACACAAGCCCTCAACTTATCTTCTAAGGTCTGAATAGTGCGCTCTGCTTGACCATCAGTTTGAGGATGAAAAGTAGTACTCAAGTTCACCTTTGAACCCAAACCTTTCTGGAAAGACTTCCAGAATTGTGCAGTAAATTGTGCACCTCTATCTAAAATAATGGATACCAGAACTCCATGAAGTTTGACTACCTCCTGAATATATAACTTTGCATAATTCTCTGCTGAATAGGTAGTCTTTACGAGCAAAACGTGGGATTATTTGGTCGTTTGATCTACAATCACCCAAATAGAATCATGTTGTATGCAAAACCGCGACAAGCTTGTAATAAAATCCATATTGATCATCTCCCACTTTCATTCAAGAATCTATAAATTTTGAGTTGTACCACCGGACCTCTAGTGCTCTACCTTAACTTGTTGGCAATTCGGGCAATTAGCAGCGAACTCTAAAATACCATTCTTCATGCTACTCCACCAATAGACTTCTCTCAAATCGCGATTCATCTTTGAGGAACCTGAATAGATGGAATATCTAGATCTATGAGCTTCCTCCATGATTATCTCTTAGAGTTCATGCACCCTTGGAAAAGTACACACAACATACCCTGATACCTGAATATACCATCTCCCCCTTGTTCGAAAGCCATTACTTTTTTCTTATGAACATTTGCCTTCAATCATGCAAAATAAGATCTTGGTCTTGTTTCTCTTTTATTTCAGACACTAGTGACAATTCAGCCTCATTCATCACCACTACTCCTCCTTCATTGAAATCCACCAGTCAAACTACTAATTGTGCAAGTCTATGCACATGCTTTGCTAATTCTTTATTGTTTTCCTCAACATGGGCGGTACTACCCATAGACAATATGCTCAAGGCATCATCAACAGTAATAGCATTACCTGGGTGCTAGATGATACTCATGTCATAATCCTTGAGTAATTCTAACCACCTTCTCTGCCTGAAATTAAGCTATTTCTATATAAACACATATTGAAGGCTCTTATGACCAGTGCACTGATCTACATGAACACCATATAGATAGTGACGCCATATTTTCAAAGTAAACACTACGGCAACCAACTAGATCATGGGTTGGGTAGTTCTTCTCATGACACTTAAGCTGTCTGGAGGACTAAGATATAACTTTTCCATTCTGCATTAACAAACAACCTAATCAAACTCTGGACGCATAACAATATACCACAAAACATTGCGTACCTTCTGGTAAGGTAAATACTAGAAAGTAGTCACCCATTTTTTCAATTCCTAAAATCTCTTCTCACAAGCTTTAGACCATTGAAACTTAACTATTTTATGAGTCAACTTGGTCAAAGGACATGAATTAGATGAGAACCCCTCGACGAATCTTCTATAATAGGCAACCAATCCCAAGAAACCCCTAATATCTGTTGCAGATATGGATCTAGGCCAATTCTACACCGCCTCTATTTTCTGAGTATCAACTCTAGTCCCATCACCAGAAACATTGTGGCTTAAGAATGCCACAGACTCGAGCAAAAATTCACACTTAGAGAATTTAACATACAACTCTTTGTCCTTGAGTGTTTGGAGAATTATTCTAACATGGCTAGCATGATCTTCCTCATTTCTCGAATATATTAGAATGTCATCAATGAATACAATAACACACATATCCAAATAAGGCTTGAATACTCTATTCATAAGGTCCATGAAAGTTGAATGATCATTAGTCAAACCAAACGACATGACTAGAAACTCATAATGACCGTAACAGGTTGTGACTACCGTCATAGGATTATCACTTTCTCTTACTCTAAACTGATGATAGTAATATTTGAGGTCTATCCTAGAAAAACAAGTGGCACCCTGAAGTTGATCGAATAGATCATCAATTCTCGAAAGAGGATACTTGTTCTTGTTAGTAACCTTATTCAACTGATGGTAATCTATGCACATTCTAAGAGAACCATCTTTATTTCTCACAGATAAGACCGGAGCGCCCCAAGGTGAGACACTTTGTCGAATAAAACCTTTCTCAAGGAGATCTTTCAACTGCTCTTTCAACTACGCTGGTGCCATTCTATATGGCGGAATAGAGATACGACGAGTATCATGAAGAATATCTATATCGAAGTATATTTCTCTTAGAAGGGACTCCAAGAAGATCATCTAGAAAGACTTCTGGAAACTCTCTTACTACTAGAACTAACTGAATAGAAGGTGTCTCGACACTACGGTTATTAATTAGGACTAAGTGATAGACAAAACCCTTGGAAACTAACTTTCACGCCTTAAGATATTAAATAAAATGACCCTTAGGCATTGCTGAACTAGTCTTCAACACTATAACTAGCTAATTAGGAGACTGGAACTTAACAACTCGAGTTCTAGAATAGACAGAGGCATAACAGGAATGAAGCCAGTCCATACCTATAATGGCATCCAAATCTACCACATCTAACTCAACTAATTCCCATGGTGCTCTTGTGATAGATGAAAATGATACAATCACGATAAACTCTCTCAGCTAGAATAGACTCACTAATAGGTGTGAAAACACTGAAGGGCTCAAGAAGTTGCTTTGGAAGAATATCAAAACTCATGATATTATAAGGAGTCACAAAAGATAGACTCACTCCTCGATCTAGGAAAGCAAAAACATCAAAACTAAAGACTTTGATCATACCAGTGACAACACATGGATAATTCTCTTATTCTTGGAGACTAGTGATAGCATTAAGACGGTTTCACCCTCCGCCAGTCCCTGAAGTAGCTCCTTTAGGTGAAACTCTGCATGGTGGAGCAACTTAGGAAAATTGGGCTCTAGTGCCCCTATTTTCACTACTATGCCTGTTCTTAGGACACTCTTTCAAGAGGTGACCCTCTTTACCGCACTTGAAACAACTAGTAGAGCCATCACGGCACGCTCCTGGATGGTTCCTACCACACTTAGCACAAATAGGAACCCAATTTCCTACTTGTGCCACACTACTTTGAAACTCTGCAGACTTATCTATGAAATTCTGTGAATTCTGATTGTTGAACTCACCTCTGTTCCTTGGTGCATGTGCACTAGAAGATGATGGAGCAGGTCCTTTATGTTATTGTTGAAAAGAAGACGGGTTCACATTACTCTTTTGTTGTCTGCACTCATTTCCTATCTTACCTTTCTTATTTTTAAACTCTTCTCTATCCCTCAACTTGTCCTGCTCAACCTGCTGAACGTGGATCATCAACCTTGCTATGTCCATATCTCCTATCAGCATAACTGCCTTGCCCTCCTTACTTGATAGACAGGATCACCCAGCAAAAAATAGACTCATCCTACTTCTCAAGTCAACAACAATCTCCGGAGCATATCGGTAAAGTTGGGTGATATCATGTTATTGATGACCTCTTGATTTTTAAACGTACCTTAGCGTGTAGAAAACAACTAAAAAACATAAGTACGAATCGAGCAAACTCAACCAGAAAGAACTGAGAAAGGGTAGAGGACCTGGCGACCCTGGCGTACTAAGTGGTGTAAGGCGCCAGACCCTATCTTGCAGAAGCTGGCTTGGGGCACACTGAGTGTCATGGCAACCCAGAGGTCAAAATACAGATTCCTCATGCTGGTGCACGGACTGGCACGGTGAGCCTGCCCATGCCCAGAAATCCCACGAATTTTCTTGTTCATTTTTTTACCCTAAAACGTCTAGATTCGATTGGTTTCTTCCCCTAACACTTAGATGCGAATACCCATCAAAAGTATACAAGTATGTATTAAAAAAGAACCTCAAATCTCATGCAACTAACTAAAGAACTCCTCAAAACCTCAGCAATCAAGATCCCAATAGAAACTTTAACAAAATTCATCAAGAACTCAATTACTCTACTTTGAAGAATGGAAATACACCGAATTAAATCATAATTGGTGTGTGGGTGAAGGAAACCCAATGCTACGTGGACTCACATACCTCGTAGGGATTAACCCTTGGCAAAATCTGCAAGAGAAATCTCAAGAACAGGACAAACCTTTGGCTTTCTGCTCTTTTCTCCTCTTTTCTCTTCTCTCAAAACCCTAGCATTAATTTGGAATGCGTAAAATGAACCAATCAGTTTAGACCTCTAGATATTACCAATTTTCTGTTTTTTTTAATTGAGTAAGGAAAAGACCAAAATACCCCTCTTAAATCTGGGAAATTTTCCTTAACTGCACAACCCGACTTCAAATGGGCATATCTCTCTCATACGAGATTGAAAATTAACAAACTCAGCAGCATTGGAAAGATAATATAAAGACCTTTCATTTGATATCTTATAGTCCACCTAAATAATCTTGTTTTGAGAGTTATGGTCGTTCAAAAATGACCCAAAACCAATACTTAACGTAACTTGCTAAATTTCAGATTTTCATTATTTCCAAAATGGTTCTTTCTAATTCTAGCTCTTACAAATAGCCAGGTGTTACAAAAGCACAATCAATAAATGACATGGACAGCTTGTAAACAAAGTGAAATATGACAAGTAATTGAGCAATTCTCATCAAAATGAAAATCCACAAACCAACCAACATGATTTTTAAACTCACAAATTTTCTTTCTTTGAGGAGGGATTCAAGTTTTCGTTCAGATTAAAGATCTAAAATCCTAGATGTTCAATCTAGTCTACAAGGAGAAAAATGGCAATATTGCAATACAGGTTTTCATTACTCCATTATAATGAAATTGATTAGCTTTGAAAAAATTAATGTTTTTGAATGTAAATAGGTGTAACCTAGTTTTCATTTTTAAATTTATGAATTGAGAGTCCACGCATGAGTCTATCTTCTGATCTTTGTGGTTTCTCGAAAGAGAATTCGTGAAGTCGAGAATTTGGTTAATAATCATATTTGGCTTTGAGTCCTAAATTTTAGACCCAAAGGAGATAATAAAGGTCTAATTTGTTGAATGATAAACTTGCTAGAAATAGACGTTTAGATTAAGGTCTTTGATTACATTATTGTTGAAAAGATTGAGACTAAAAGGAGATATCGTGATATAACCCGTTGATATCGAGAAGATATTATCGTTGATTAATGACGATCTAACCTATCTATGGCTGAATGAGCTTGGGTTGAAATGCAAAGGAATTTATTAAATTCCAAATATGTCAATTCTCATGCATCCCTTGCTTGATATCGTCATGGTCCAAAACCTTTCTTTAGTTACGAAAATCACCCTCTTCATTTGATTTCTGTAAATTGTGTGTTTAGGTTCAAAATTCTAGCTATTCATCCTTTATATTTTAAATCACCAATGAAGTTTTCTCTGTGGGATTCGACCCAGACTCTTAGTTAGATATTGTTTTTCATGACGGCCGTGTCATGCCCCGAGCCTACACCTTGGACGTGGCCAACACTCGAGAACCATTGTTGGCCCCGAGAGAACCCCTGGCATGGCTCAACTCTCAGTGGAAGACTTACTCAACAACCAATAAACATCAATGAAAAGAAGTAAATCAATATCTTAAATATATAAACTCAAAATAGTTTATAAAATCATTCAAACTGGGCCCCAAAGGCAACTTAAGTCTAGAACGTTAGCAACTAAAATGAAAGAAAGACTCATGAACTACTACTGTCTATCTATAAAGCCTCTAATAGTATGAGAGATGTCGGGACACGACCTCCGATCATCCTAAAAACTGAAATAAATGACAATAAATAAAGGATCCTCCGAAAGCAAAGAGTCTCACCAAACAACTCTGGAACTGCAGATTTTATAACCAAATCACATGTTGATGACCCTGATCTTAGATCTGCATCATGAAACTGTAAGACCCCGTATCCAAAAACAAACCAGATTTCAGATTTTCAGAAGTTGCAAGTACAATCTATGGTCTCCACCCACGGACTGTGGTCTGAACCACGGCCTGTATTGTTGGTCCGTGGTTCACCACTGCAACCCTCACCAGAACTCAGCTCAGAAAATTGGCTATGGGTCGATCCATGACCGAACCTACGACCCATGGTCCTGGTCCGTGGATCAGACCCACCTTACCCAACCTCTGACATAAAGGATGACTGACCAGTATGGACAGTCGTTCGATCCACGATCCGTAAGTCTGACCGTTGGTAAAGGTCAGCAGCCAGCTAGGGGGAAATTCCTAATTGGGTCATTTTCAAATGGTCATCACTCTTAGTACAAAAGGAATTGTGTCTCTCATGACCTATGATATAATAGATAATTGAATCCTCTTTCTAACACCGCCGAGTTTGCAAAAATCCGACCTTCGAGTAAAAAGTTATGCTCATTTTAGTGAAGACTTGACTGGCAGACTTGACCTACAATCCCAACCTACGGAACGCAGGTTGAACTACGGCCCGTAGGTCCCGTCCATCGGTCACTCCGACAACAGGTAAGTCAGAGGTCTGTTAGTCTTTACCTATTTCTTTGGACCCCTAAGCTACATCGTTTAGACCTTAAATTATGAGGTTTTAGTCAGTTTAAGCCTAGAAACATAACTATAACTTACCTAAGTCAAATCATTAATCAAAACATAGAAAAATTAGAGTGTAAGAGGAGAAGAGAAGTCAAGAACCCTAGTTCAAGAATGCAGCAAGGTTCCATCACTTCCCCCGAAATATAAAGATTTCTCAATGGAATTCATCACCAGGTATGTGGGATTTCACAAGTGGGTTCCTTTCGCCCATTAGGTCCCTAGAATTAAGTCAGATTATTGATTCCGTGTTTATGAACAGACCTAGGGTTTCTAGAATCTCAACAAATCATCATGAATTAGTTATTTAAATGTTCCAAATTAGATTATCATGTTATTGATCAGTTTATTGAATGAATTTCAGAACCCTAACTATGTATTTCTTTAGTTCTTGAATTACACATGCTAGGTCAGATATTTCAGTATTCAGTTATACATGCCTCAGTTTATGAATTGTTGCATTCTCAGTTTTGCATGTTCACTTTTGAGCTATCAAGTATTACATAAATTCAGTCATAATGTGTTAATCACTTAATCTATTGGGAGTAGCATAATACAGGGTTGGACTAGGGTTCAACGTACCCATATAGTCCCAGAACTACGAGCCACGTAGGTGTAAGTCCCCTCCGTGGGCATCATTAGTGATCACGCCATCATGTCTCTATACCTTTGGCTGGGTATATTGGGTCCTCTCGATGGGGCGTATACACAAGACTCCACATTTAGCTCATGTGGTTTTACTATCGGTTATTAGTAGCTCCCACAGTTCAGTCAGATTCCATTGCATTGACCACATTTCAGTATAGTTACTATTCAGTCTCAGCATGTTATAAATTTGGTCATTGCACTCAGTTAGCTCAGTATTCAGTCTCTGTATCATGTTCATATTATACTCTTGCTTTATTGCATTTTTAGTTATGTGTTTATTTTTGCTTTACTCTATCCTGCATGCTCATTACCTTTCCAGTACTGACGCATACATGCACTACATCTTCTCGTGATGTAGGTTCAAGTTCTTAGCATCCAGATCACGCTTAGATCGATTCCCGATCTTCAGTTTGCAGAATCAGTGGTGAGTCCTTATTCTTCGAAGATAATAGTCATGAATTTCTTTACATTATTTTTAGTCCTTTAGTTTCAGTTTTTCTAGACTTAGCTGGGGTATGTCCCAACATTTCTAGTCAGTTTAGAGGCTTATTTCAGACATAGTTAGATTCAGCTTAGAATTGAGTTAATATCTTCTTTGTATTTAACTCATCAATTTTGATATATTCAGTTATAGTATATGGGTATTCCCCATTTTTTCCAGATTTATTTTTTGAGTAGCTTCCGCATTAGTTATTATTATTCTTAGTATGCTCATGTCATACTAGCAGGGTTAGCTTGGGGTCACTTGTGATCCTAGGTCCCGCATCCGCATCTCGAGGGTAGTTCTAGGCGTGACCAACTTGGTATCAGAGCATTAGGTTTAAGTGTCCTAGGATTTATGAAAATCCGCACTAAGTAGAGTTCTTTTTATGGGTGTGAAGTGCAACACATCTAATGAGAGGGAGGCTATGAGGTATTTTAGAAAAACTTCACTTTCTTGATATTCTTATCGTGCGTTAGTATGATCTCCTTTCTAATTTATCGTTATGCGCTTAAGATCATGCCTCCTCATAGAGCTTACGCAAGGAATGCTAATGTACGTAATGCTAATGTAGTTCCTCTAGTCCCAGATCAGGAAGTTTCAAATGTAGAATTTCGAAACGCCAATTCTATTTTTGGCTCAGAGTATGACCAACAAGAACAATCAGCAGGTTCCAATTCCTACTAATAGATATGGTGGATCAGTGGAAGCTAGGGTTTGAGATTTTTTTAAGGATGAATTCTCCTGAGTTTAAGGGTCACAAGTTGGTGAGGACCCACAAAACTTCATGGATGAGGTTAAGAAAATCTTTGGACTGATGCGAGTGACTGGTAATGTTAGGGTTGAGTTGGCATCCTACAAGCTTAAGTATGTGGCTCACATATGGTTCACTCATTCGAAAGACAGCAGGGACTACTTTGTCTTTTGTAACTCCTTATATAGTAGTCAACTTCAACGTTAGTCCAGAAACTCTTTCAGAACCCTTCTCAGTCTCTACTCCAGTTGGTGACCTAGTTATAGCTAGACGGGTATATGGAAATTTCCCTTTCACAGTCTCTTAGAAAGTCACCTCAGCAGATCTTGTAGAGTTAGAAATGGTAGACTTCGATGTCATTCTAGGCATGGATTGGTTACATTCCTGTTATGCCTCAGTCGACTGTAGAACTAGGATTGTTCGTTTTCAATTTTTAGATGAACCAATATTAGAATGGAAAGGTAGTAGCTTAGCGCCTATGGGTCGATTCATTTCTTACCTTAAAGCCAGAAAGATAATTTCCAAGAGGTATATCTATCATCTAGTTTGGCTTAAGGATTCAAGCTCCTAAACCCCAACTCTTGAGTCAGTCCAAGTAGTTAATGAGTTCCTAAAAGAGTTTCCAGAAGATCTTCCTGAAGTTCCTCCTGAAAGGGAAATCGACTTTGGAATTTATCTCCTAAGAGATACCCAGCCTATTTCTATTCCTCCATACAAAATGGCTCCAGCTGAGCTTAAGGAGTTCAAAGAGTAGTTGAAAGACCTTCTAGATAAGGGTTTAATCAGACCTAGTATTTTGCCATGGGCTGCACAGTGTTGTTCGTAAACAAGAAAGATGGTTCTCCCAGGATTAATGACTTGTTTGACCAACTTCAGGGTGCTAGACATTTCTCAAAGATAGACCTCAGATTCGGTTATCATCAGCTCAGAGTCAGAGATAGCGACATTCTAAAAATAGCCTTCAGAACTCGATATGGTCATTATGAATTCGTAGTTATGTCATTTAGACTAACCAATGCTCCTGCATCTTTCATGTATTTGATGAACAGAGTGTTCAAGAAGTACTTGGACTTGTTTGTTATCGTCTTTATTGATGATATCCTCATTTACTCTAGGAATGAGGAAGCACATGCTAGTCATTTGAGGGTTGTCCTGCAAACTCTTAAAGATCATCAGTTATTCGTTAAGTTTAGGAAATGTCAGTTTTAGTTACAATAGGTTACTTTCCTTGGGCATATAGTATCCAGCGAAGGGATCCGAGTGGATTTTCTCAAAAGATAAAAGCAGTGAAACAATGGGCCAGACCTACCTCCCCAATACATATCAGAAGTTTCTTGGGTCTAGCGGGTTATTACAGAAGGTTTGTCGAAGAATTTTCATCCATAGCCTCTCCATTGACTAAGTTAACTCAGAAAAAGGTAAAGTTTCAGTGGTCAATGATTGTGAGAAAAGTTTCACAGAACTGAATACCAGGTTGACTACAACTCTTGGTTTTACTCTACCAGAGGGTTCAGACGGTTATGTTATATATTGCGATGCATTCAGAGTTGGCTTAAGTTGTGTGTTGATGCAGCGAGATAAGGTTATAACTTATGCTTCTAGACAACTTAAGGTACATGAGAAGAACTATCCAACTCATGACCTCGAGCTTGCAGTAGTGGTGTTTGCACTCAAGATTTGGAGACACTACTTGTATGGTGTGCACGTAGATGTGTTCACTGACAATAAGAGCCTTCAATATTTGTTCACCCAGAAAGAGTTGAATTTTCACCAGAGGAGATGGCTTGAGTTTCTCAAGGACTACGACATAAGTGTGCATTACCATCCTGGTAAGGACAATGTAGTAGCAGATGCTCTTAGCATACTATCTATGGGTAGTGTAGCACATGTTGAGGAAGAAAGGAAAAAACTAGCAAAGGATGTTCACAGGCTTGCTATTTTGGGAGTTCACTTAATGAGCATATTAGACAATTGTGTCACAGTTCAGAATGGGTCAGAATCTTCTTTGGTAGTGGAGGGTAAGGTAAAGCAAGACAGTGATCTGATATTGCTTGAACATAAGGGTGCAGTCCACAATCAGAGAGTGGAGGTTTTCTCCTAGGGGGGAGATGGTGTACTTAGCTATCAGGGTCGATTATGTGTTCCTAAGGTGGGTCAGTTGAGAGAGCATATTCTTGAAAAAGCCCATAACTCCATATATTCTTTTCATCCAGGCGCCACTAAGATGTACCATGATCTGCCAGAAGTCTATTGGTGGAATGGCATGAAAAGAGATATAGCAGATTTTGTGGCTAAGTGCCCCAATTGTCAGCATGTCAAGGTAGAACATAAGAAACCAGGAGGTATGACTCAAGTGATTGACATTCCTACTTGGAAGTGGAAGTGATCAACATGGACTTTATCATAGGTTTACCTCGTACTCATAGACATCATGACTCCATTTGGGTTATTGTTGATAGAGTTACTAAGTCTTCTCACTTTTTGGCGGTCAAGACTACAGATTCGGCGGAGGATTACACCAAGATTTACATTAATGAGATTGTGAGGTTGCATGGGGTTCCTTTGTCTATCATCTTAGATAGAGGTCCTCAATTTACCTCTCATTTCTAGAAGTCATTTTAGAAGGGTCTTGGTACTCAGGTTAACCTTAGCACAATATTTCATCCACAGACGGATGGTCAGGAAGAGCATACCATTCAAACCTTAGAGGACATGTTGAGAGCCTGTGTGATCGACTTCAAGGGTAGTTGGCATGATAACCTTCCTCTTATTGAGTTCGCCTACAATTATAACTACCATTCCAGCATTTAGATGGCCCCTTATGAGGCATTATATGGGCATAGATGTAGATCTCTAGTTGGTTGGTTTGAAGTAGGTTAAGCAGCTTTGATAGGACCATATTCAGTTCATGATGCTATGGAGAAAGTGCAACTCATTAGAGATAGACTTAAGACAGCCAAAGTCCCCAGAAGTCTGATGCAGATGTAAGGAGAAGGGAACTAGAGTTCCAAGTTGATGAGTGGGTTTTCCTGAAAGTGTCAACTATGAAAGGAGTGATGAAATTTGGAAAGAAAGAGAAGCTCAGTCCTAGATATATATGCCCTTACAAGATTCTATAGATGATTGGTAAAGTAGCTTATGAGTTAGAGTTGCCAGTAGAATTAACAGTAGTTCATCCGGTTTTTGACATTTCACTTTTGAAGAAGTGTGTGGGTGATTCAGCATCCGTAGTGCCATTAGAAAGTGTGGCCGTTGAAGATATTCTCTCATATGAGGATGTACCCGTTAAGATTCTCGATCGTCAGGTTAGAATGTTAAGAAACAAAGAAGTCGCTTCAGTCAAGGTTATGTCGAGGAGCCAGTCCGTAGAGGGAGCTACTTGGGAAGCAGAAGCAGCCATGAAGTCCAAGTATCCTCACCTCTTTCCTTCCGATTCCACTCCAGCTTGAGGTAATAGTTCCTCATCAGCTTTTTAGTCATTCTTGCGCATATTCAGTCTTAGTATTATGTCCCTTCAGTTAGTACTTGCATTTTTAGTGTATTTGCATGTTCTTGGAACTCAGTTAAGTCAGAAATTCAGTCTTCAGTGTGTAGTGGTAGGGTTTGCAGCTCTTTCCCTCCATTCCAGCTAGTTTAGTCTTCATTCGAGGATGAATGTTATCAAGGGGGAGATAATGTAACACCCCATATCCAAAAACATACCAGATTTCAGATTTTCAATAGTTGCAGGTGCAACCTACGGTCTCCACCCATGGACCGTGGTCTGACCCATGGCCCGTGTTGTTTGTCCGTGGTGCACCACTGCAACCATCCCCAGAACTCGGCTCAAAAAACCAACTAAGGATCGATGCACGATTGGACATACGGTTCGTAAGACAGGCTATGGTCCGTGGATCAGACCCCCCCTTACCCAGCCTCTGACACGAATGACGGCCGACCAACATGAACCTTCGTTCGATCCACGGTCCGTAGGTCTGACCGTTGGTGAAGGTCAGCAGCTAGCTAGGGGAAAATTACTGATTGGGTCAACTTCAAATGGTCATCAGTCTTAGTACAAAAGGAATTATGTGTCCCATGACATATGATATTATAGACAATTGAACCCTCTTTCAAATGCCACCGAGTTTGCTAAAATCCAACGTCCGAGTAAAACGTTATGCTCGTTTTAGTGAAGCCCTATCGGGAAGACTTGACCTACGACCCCAACCTATGGACCGTAGGTTGACCTACGACCCGTAGGTCCCGTCCATCGGTCACTCCGACAGTAGTTAAGTCAGGGGTCTGTTGGTCTTTTCCTATTTCGTTCGACCTCTAAGCAACATCATTTAGACCCTAAATTATGAGGTTTTAGTCAGTTTAAGTCCAAAAACATAACTAAAACTTACCTAAGTCAAATCATTAATCAAAACTTAGAAAAAATAGAGCGTAAGAGGAGAAGAGAAGTCAAGAACCCTAGTTCAAGAACACATCAAGGTTCCATCAGTTTGAGCCCTGAAATCTAAAGATTTCTCCATGGAATTTATCACCAGGTATGTGGGATTTCACTAGTGGGTTCCTTTCGCCATTAGGTCCCAAGAATTTAGTCAGATTCTTAATTCCATGATTATGACCAAACCTAGGGTTTCTAGAATTTCAACAGATCATCATGAATTAGTTAATTAAATGTTCCATATCAGATTATCATGTTATTGCTCAGTTTATTGAATGGATTTCATAACCCTAGCTATGCATTTCTTTAGTTCTTGAATTATACATACTAGGTCAGATATTTCAGTATTCAGTTATACATGCCTCAGTCTATGAATGCACTATTATCAGAATTTCAGTCATAATATGTTAATCACTTAATGTATTGGGAGTAGCATAATACCGAGTTGGACTACGATTCTGTGTACCCATATAGTCCTAGAACTACGAGCCACGTAGGTGTAAGTCCCCTCCATGGGCATCATTTAGTGATCACGCTAGCATGCCTCTATACATTTGGCTGGGTATATTGGTTCCTCTCGATGGGGCTTATACATTGGTCTCTACATTTATCTCATGTGGTTTTACTATCAGTTATTAGTAGCTCCCACAGTTCAGTCATATTCCATTACATTGACCACATTTCAGTACAGTTAGTATTCTGTCTCAACATGTTATAAATTTGGTCATTGCACTCAGTTAGCTCAGTATTAAGTCTCAGTATCATGTTCAGATTATACTCTTGCTTTATTGGTTGTTCAGTTATGTGTTTATTTCAGCTTTACTCTATCATGCATGCTCAGTACCTTTTAAGTAATGACGCATAGGTGCGCTACATCTTCCCGTGATGTAGGTTCAGGTTCTCAGCATCCAAATCACACTTATATTGGTTCCTGATCTTCAGTGAGGAGAATCAGTGGTGAGTCCTCATTCTTCGAGGACAATAATCATTTGTTTCTTTTCAGTATTTTTAGTCCTTCAGTTTCAATTTTTATAGACTTAGCTGGGGCATGTCCCAACATTTCTAGTAAGTTTAGAGGCTTATTTCAGACATAGTTAGATTCAACTTAGAATTGAGTTAATATCTTCTTTGTATTAAACTCATCAGTTTTGATATATTCAGTTATAGTATATGGGTATTCCCAAATTTTTAGATTTACTTTATGATTAGCTTCCACATCAGTTATTATTATTCTTAGTATGCTCATGTCATGCCAGCAGGGTTAGCTTGGGGTCACTTGTGATCCTAGGTCCCGCGTCCACGTCTCGGGGTAGCTAGGGGCGTGACAGAAACAATGCACGCCAAAAGGCATCAGTACATTGAATGTACGAGCATGTAAGGTGAATACATAACCTAAATAAAAGCTTAAACTTAGAACCATGGAGACATACTCACCTCAAGTCTACTTAACTCAACCTCAACTCATGGATACTCAACTCAATGCAGTATAAAACAACAACAAAAGTGCAGTTTATATAAAGCATTTAAAGCATTAGATACTAACTCAATATATTTAAAAATACAATAATAACTCAGTTTGTATGTAAAGATACAAAATAACTTTGTTTGGAAGATTCTCGAATCGACAACCATCACTATGAGCTATGTGATAATACAACGTCTCACCACGCTACCATAACTGTCCTATACCTTGCCGGGTTATAGAACTCCTCAATTAAGTACATCCACTAAGTTATGCTTAAAAGAAATAAGTAATCACATAAAAAGTATGACCCTTTCTACCCATGTTGTCTATGTGGTTAATCAGGACTTTGAGTTATCTTAACTCGTCCCCATAACGGTGCTCAATACAACTCCCAAAATATAACTTAGCTCATATGTTTAAGAAAATTTCCTCTTCCTTCAACTTTGAGACTGTAACTCAAAAGGTTTCTCTTAAAAGATATAGTACTCAAAACTCCTCATAAACTCCCTTGGAAATCGTTGTTTCCCCTCATTTTAAATGTAAAAACATTTACTCTTGGGAATACATAGTTCCCATATATCATTTTTTTTAAATGAACTAAAATCAACTTATCCTCATACTCAAGTATTCACGTCTTAAAACAAGTTTTAAAAGATTGTAAAAGACTTCTCAAAATGACTCGAAAGAACTCTCAAGACTTTACTCTTGACTCTACCTTGAATTTGAATTATGAATTCAAGGGTTTTATTCATGTTATGAATTATCTCTCGATTTTTAGATGTAGCTTAGAGTAGTTAGAATCAATATGGAGTAGAGGTACACTTTAAAAGAACTTAGACGGAGCAAACGATTGAAAAAGGGTGGGGGAAGGTAACACTAGAGCACTACTGGTGCGGGGCGATTGCCTCTAAACTTCAGAGAGCCCAGTTTGGCGCACTACTGAAGTGCCTCCCTAGACCATCTAGGGTGCGCGGCCCTAGACTCTCCCCAGAACTTCCCGATGAATTTTCTCTCTCGATTTCTGACCGTAGTTATTGTAGAATCGATTGTTTTCCTCAAATTTTCCTTAGATTCAATTACCCAATAGTAGTACACAAGAATGTACTCAAAGAAAACCCTCAAACTCAATATATTTATATGAAGAACTAATCAAATTCATCCTAATTCTAGAATGTAAGCAACACTTCAAGAACACTCATCAAGACTTCAATTCTTTCAATCTTTATGGATGAATTCGAATATATAAATCATTATTTGCGTGTGGGTGAACGAATCCAACACTATGAAATCTTACATACCTCGATTTGGTGAAACAAATCCTCGATTCGCATGAAACCTCAATATCTTATGGGTATATCTCCCTCATCCAAACTAGAAACATAGAAAAATGGTGGCGTTGGAAAGAATATTTATAGACCTTTCATTTGATATCTTATGGGCCACCTAACTCATCCGGTACAGAATGTTATGGTCATTTGAAGTTGACCCAAAACTCACAACTTAAGCATAACTTGCAAAATTCTCAATTTAGCTATTTCCAATTTAGTGCTTTCTAAATTTAGCTCTGTAAGGCGAGATGTAACAATATCTCCCCCTTGGGGTCATTCGCCCTCGAATGAGATTACTCTAAGTAGAATAAGGGTAGAAAAATCTAACAACCAGCTCAAACACTAATCATGCAAATCAACACAACATATCAACTTAACTAGTACCAAGAAAAGAATTAGTACCTTGATTGGGAATTTCTCCTGACTCAAAGAGATGTGGGTATCTCTTCTTCATATACTCCTCAACGTCCCAAGTAGTTCCCTCAAAAAATTGATTCCTCCATAAGACCTTGACTGATGCTACCTCCTTGGTCCTCAACTTGCGAACCTGACAATCTAGAATCTAAACGGGTACCTCCTCATAAGATAGGTTGTCCTTAATACAAATATTTTCAATAGGTATTATAAGTGAAGGATTGCCCATATACTTCTTCAACATTGAAATGTGAAATACTGGATGGACTGCTGCTAACTCTGGCGGTAGCTCCAACTCATAGGCTACATTGGCAATCCTCTTGGATATCTTATAAGGGCTAATATACCAGGGACTAAGTTTCTCGTTCTTGCCAAACCTTAGAACACCCGTCATGGGTGAAACCTTGAAATAAACATAATCATCCACCGCAAACTCCAAGTCTCTTCTCCTAACATCTGTATAGGAATTTTGATGACTCTGCGTTGTTTTCAACCTTTCTTGAATAGTCTTCACTTTCTACATAGCTTGATGAACAAATTCTGGTCCTATCAACCCTGCCTCATCAACCTCAAACCATCCAATAAAAGCTCTACATGTACTCTCAAAAAGAGCCTCATAAGGAGCCAATTAGATGCTAGAGTTATAACTATTGTTAAGGTAAGTGATTGATACGCTCAAATTACACCTCCCTAAAGAAGCGTAAGCGATCGTTATCAAGTAAAGAACCCAACTTGTAGGTTGGGGTCGATCCCACGAGGAAAATGGTTTAGACTTTACTTTAACCCACGATTATAT
>JAJOOS010025651.1:0-24187 GCA_029582725.1 Solanum chiquidenum
GTGCCCTTGAGTTATCTTTACTTTCAGTTTTGTTCTATTCGAGAACTATACTCTGAGACTTGTATACTTTTATTCGAATTCTGTATTTAGAGGTTTGTACATGTGACAACCAATTTTGGGGTTATGTTGAGTTTATTTAAAGACTTCCGCTTATCTTTCTATCTTATTCTTGTTTTATAAATTCTGTATCATCGGGTTTTTGGGTGTTAGGCTGACGTGTCTGGTGGGGTTTGAGCACGTGCCATCACATCGGGTTTTGGGGTGTGACAGTTGTGAAATGGGGGTTTGGAACTTAAATTCTGACTCTCTGCCTCCGTGCAAGCCGTCAGAGGGGGGTCGCTGTTGCGGGTTGGGTCCCGCTACGACGGGCCAGTTGCGACTTAAGTCGGGGAAAAATCCCAATTTCATTATTTTTATGCAAACTTCATTCGTAAGAGCTAGTAGAAGACCCAAGACAATTTCTTGATAGTTTTCCATGACTTTTGGTGCTAAAGGTAATGATTTTACTCCCCTATTCCATTTTTCGATCTGTAGAACTTAGATTCTTGGGTAATTATCATTAGGGAAGGGTTTTGGCCTGACGTTGATGGTAGAAAAAAGCCCTAGATGCACCTTAGGATCATGGGTTGGTCTTGGGTTATTGGCTTTGTTATAATCCGGGTAAATTAGAACTTAATTATTGATCCTTGCGTTAATTTATTTGTTTGTGGACCAAGAACAAGCAGAAAGAATCTGGAAAGGGAAGGCTCAAGTGTCTTAGGAGGATTCAAGCTTGGTTTCGAGGTAGGTGATGGTTTGATTTCCTGTTTGTGTGATATATGCCGTCTGATTGCTACATTGTATGCATGTGTGTATGTGAATAGGGAAATATGAATCGAGCCTAACGAAATGATTATCTGAGAGCAATACATGCCATGAACCTATTACTTGATTGTGTGATTTGAGTATTGTTTATTATGGGTGTGATTGTGATTGTGGTTTTGGTGATTAGATCAGGTGTCATGTTCCGACACATACATTCGATTGGGTGTCACGTGATGACACATATATTGTATCGGGTCTCACGTTCCGACACATGCATTGGATCGGGTGTCGTTCCAACACACTAATAGTTTGGGTATGGGTTCCATAAGAGGACCATTGTGATTGTTATGTTATGTCTACTTTTCATTGATAATGGGAGAAAGTATGTTGCTCTAAAATAATGACTGAACTGTATTATGTATATGCATGTTATTATGTTGTAATTACTTGTGTATTGTGCTTATGGGAATGGCCGCATGATCCTACCAGTACACTGTGGTTGTGTACTGATACTGCACTTTCTCTTTCTTTGTTGAGTACAGGGCATCTTTAGGCAGCTACTGACAGACCTTAGCTAGGTGATTATTGAGCGTGGCTGGATTCAAGGGTGAGCCAGTTCTTTTAGGCTGCCATGGAATCTTTCTTATTTTAAGTCCACTCTTTCGAACTCAGACTATTGTTTAGGATGTTTGGTTTATTTATCGGGGATGCACCCATTTTTCTTAGACTTGTTAGTCAATAAGAGTTTTGGTACAATGATTTTCAGTTTCTAGGGGTTGTTTTCCGCAAATGTTTTAATAGTTGTTTTGTTAAATTTCAGAGTTTATGGGAACTGCCTATTTTCTTAGACATTTAAACAAACTTCTGTATCTCTAAATGTGCTAGTTTCCATTAACTTGCTTAATTGGGTTGTAGTAATGGTTCTCCCACCGGAGGGTTAGTGTGGTGCCAATCATGACGGTCTGGGTGGTGACAGTTTCTGGGGCAGATATGATAAGACATGATCGATCTCCTTTGATAAAAAACTCAATACGCATCTTTGAGTTAAATATCAAGAAATAAAATCTTCAAGCATATATACAGAAGTTATGGTAATTGAAGGTTGTTACATACTATTGGAAGGTGATACTGGTGAAGAAAAAATTCAATAAATGGCTACAATTTTGAAAATGCAAGAAGTGTCCCTCGTCAATCACTATCTTTGCTTCCTAATCCCATTGGATGACTTTAAGAAGTTTGTTGTATTGCACATTAATAGATCAGAGATATTGTAGATGGATTAGTAAAAGACAATCGTCTAGTCCAACTTGATGTTATAGGAAACAAGTAATTAGTAACAAGTTGCAACTAACAAGCTTTATTGCCGGCTTTCTTTTCCACCAAAGGATAAATTTATGAGCCAGTAGTATCATATTCTTAGTTATCCTTGTAAACATATTTCCTTTCTAGTCATATGATTTTTCTGGAAAGACATATTTGATATATGGTAGATGTGATGTGAGAGAGGATACTAGTAGTACTCTCTTTACGACTAGCTAGAGCTTATTGCACGTAGGACGTATGGTGGGAGAAAAGATGCATGGTTGAATATCCTACAGAGTGAAGGATTATACCCCCAAAGTATACTATCTAGTCTAAACCTATCACTTGCAATATAAATTGAGACGCTATTTAACCACTAGAAAACGAGAATGCAACAATATTATCTATTGCCCCCTTGTCTTCTTGTCACACCACGAGCCTACACCCTGGGCCGGACTGGCACTCTAGAACCATTGTTGGCCCCAAGAGAACCCTTGGCCTGACTTAACACTTAGCGGCAGACTTAAATAACTTGAAACAGTCTCAAAAGATAACTCATGCAATAAACTTAGAATGTCTTAAAAGAAACATTCAACTAGCCAAAATGGCAGCTCAAGTCTCAACATCATTACTGAAAGGGAAAAGACTCATGAACTAGTAATATCAAATTGTCTATGAAGCCTCTAACAACTGAAATGGACGTCGGGACAAGACTCACGACATCCTAAAGAACAAAAATATTAAAAGCAATAAAAAGGGGGTCCTCCGGAAGCAAGGAGGCTCACCAAATGACTCCGAACTGCTCAACAAGATCAACAAAGCACTGGATGTTGATCCTTGTTACCTGTATCTGCATCATAAAACAATGCAGGCCAAATCGCGTCAGTACATTGAATGTACGAGCATGCGAGGGGAAATCTAAACAACTCTTAACTTTGAACTTGAATCTGAAAGAAACACTTACCTCAACTTTACTCAACTCAATGTAGAAATAAACAACAACAAAGATGCAGTTTATATAAAGCATTTAAACGGTAAGTAGCAACTCAACGTATTGGAAAATTACAATAACAACTCAATTTATATATGTAATAAAGTAATATAATTTTATGGGAGTTTCTCTAACCGACAACCATCACTATGAGCTAATGTGATGATACAACATCTCACCCATGCTGCCAGAATTGTCCCATAACTTGCCGAGATATAGAACGCCTCAACTAAGTGGATCCACTAGTCTATGCTAAAAAGCATTAAGGAATCATCCAAAAAGTATGACCCTTTCTACCCACGTTGGCTACATGGTTTATGGAGACTTTGAGTTGTTATTAACTCGTCCTCATATCGGTGCTCAATACTACTCCTTCCCAAAATATATTCAGTTCATATGTTTTAAAAACATAACTCTTTCTCTGTTGTTTGAGATTATTACTCAAAAACTTATCTCTTAAAAGAGATGGAACTCAAAACTGCTCATGAAAACTCATTTGGAAATTAGTATTTCCTCTTATCTTAAATGTGAAAACATTTCCTCTTTGGGAGTACTTAGTCCCTATACATCATTTTAAAGAAATGAACTCAGCTCTACTCTTTCTCAAACTCAATGCTTAAGTGTTTAAAACAAGTTTAAAAGATTAGGAAAAGACTTCTTAAAATGACTCGAAGAACTCTCAAGACTTGACTCTTAACTCTACCTTGAATTTGAAGTATGAATTCAAGGTTGTGATTTGTGATAGGAAAGATCTCGTGATGTTTAGAAGTGTTTTTAGATAGTTGAACATGAGAAACGATCAAGAAATCACTGTCTGGAAGCAAGTCCGTGACGCGGAGATGTAATTTAATATTTGATCGCAAAATAAATTTTGAAATAGAGGAGTTCGCGTCCTCTCCTTGACGCGGACTTGCGTGCCAATTTCTGTCCAAAATGGTGCCTTTAGACAATGACGTGTTTGGAATATAAATAATGAGTAAAGAGAGCGTATCTGTTTTTGATGTAATTCGAGCATTCATTGACATTTGTGGCTTGATTCGATAGAAACTCCCTATAGATGTATTCCTCTATTCCTCTGAGCTCCATGTGACTTCCATAATTCGAATTAACAGTATATCAAATAGTTCTCGGACTCAATATATTTTCAGCCTCAATATAATTTCTGAGCTTAATATAGATGCAACTCTTGGGCGCGTGAAATTCTCGAGCACAATGTAATCTTCGGCACATGCAATATCTCGGGCTCTAGCATTCTTCGTGCACATGCAATCTCGAGCACATGCAATTTTGAGGGCATATGCAATTTCTCAGGCATAATGTAATCTTAGTCACATACAATCTCGGGCTCATGCAATCTCAGACATATGCGATTTCTCGGGCATATGTAATTTTTGGGCACATGCAATATCTCGGGCATAATGCAATTCTCGAGCACATGCAATCTCAGGCGCAATGCAATCTTGGGCATACACTATTTCAGGCACAATGTAATTTTCTAAGCATATGCAATTCTCGGGCTCATGCAGTCTTTGAGCACATGTGATATCTCAGGTTAATGCAATTCTCAAGCACATGCAATTTATTAGGCTCATGCAAATCGGGCACATGCAAATTTCTCGAGCATATGCGGATCATGAAACTTTCGGGCATAATATAGTAGTCGAGAGCATGAAGCAGCTTAGACCTCCATCTTGTTAGAAGGATCGATTGCCATTTACTGGCGATTGTAGTGGAGAGTATCTTGCTACTCATCTTTTGGAAGGACAGGTATGCCATTTTTGGCGATTGTCGGTCTTAGAATAAGATAGCATTGTTCTTCAACTGACGTTGAAATTGATCCTTGTATATGTACCTATCTTTTCTGAATTCAAAGTAAAAAAATTAGTTTATAAGATAGGGTTGATTTGTATCTCTGATTTGGAATAGTATGCCCCTTTGATATCTTCTCGAAGGTCGACCTTTTGCAATGTTGCTAAAAAAATTGATGTTTTCTCATATTTTTCTGACCAGTGTAGAACTTTAGACCTTCTCGGTGCCTCTCTATAGATAAAAAGTCGTATCTCACTAATTTTTGAGAACTTCTCAAAAATGTTGTCCTAGTCTCATGATTCGTAAAAGAATGAGATTGTTAAATTCCTCTCGATATTTGTTTCAGTCTTGTGACTTGCAAACAAATAATCCTTTGATGGAATTTTTGAGATCTTCTCAAAATATTTTCTCCAATATTGTGGCTTGCAAGAGAATGTTCTTTTGACGAATTTTTTAAGACCCTCTAAAAAAAAATTCCCCAGTATTGTGATTCGCAAGAAAAGTGCTCTTTGATGGAATTCTCGAGACCCTCTAAAAAATTATGTCCCAATATTGTGATTTGCCAGAAAAATGATCTTTCGATGGAATTTTTGAGCCCTTCGCAAATATTTTGCCCAAGTTACTCAATAAAAAGGGAAATGAGATTTTTATTAGGATAAGACCGAACTCCATAAGAGCGCCTACGTATCCCCTCTTAAATAGAAATCAGGTTTGACGTAGTTCCAAATACAAAGTAAAAGAGAATAATTCAAGACAATAATTGGAACACTTCTTAAGCAACAACTGAAATGATTGTTTCTGATTAAAATTTATTGTCCATATGCTAACATGGATACTTTCCTTGTCAAAACTTGATGGACCTGAATGTATGAAACTTAAACTTAAACGGCACAATCCTTTATTGAAAACTGCTTCAACCGACTTTTGACCTGTTCACTATTGGGAACAAAGTCTTTCCAGTGTATGACTTTTGTACCAATCAATTGTTGAATCTTGTCTCTCAGAGAACAACATGCTTTAGTGGTATGTCTCCTCATCCCTGAATGATAGTCACAAATATTGTTCGGGTCACACCATTTGGATTGAGTGTCTGGATTCTTTGCAGGGATAGGTGTCACATAGCCAAAAACTTTAATCCTTTCATATAGTAGGTCTACATATTCAACTAAAGAAGCGTAAAATTTTATGGGCTTCTTCTCAACATTAAATAGATTTTTGTGAATACATCGTTGAGAAGGGTTTTGACATTATGGATGGGATATGTTGGTTGTTGATATTTTATAGGAGGTTTTTGACATAGAGGCATTTGATATGGAGGAATTTTATATGGTATGAGCGGCGCACGATACAAAGGAACTTGATGTAGGGGAACTACATATCAAGGAGCTTGTATGGTAGAATTATGTAGGAGGCGAGTAAGATATAGAGGTATAGAAGCATATGGGTGATGTTAGGGAGGATATGGGTAATTTGAAAAGTGAGTGTTCATTGGAGGCATATAAATGGAGCTGGGTTGATTTTGAGGAGGAGGAGTAGGGTGAGTTGGTGGAGGATTATTTTGAAAAGTGGCTTGATTGTGACAGGTTGGTTATCTCCGCTTGTCTCCAAAGAGGGATTGACAGAGAGTAACAACTTAGCCCTATTGCGCATATCAG
Source organism: Solanum chiquidenum (assembly GCA_029582725.1). Lineage (NCBI taxonomy): Eukaryota > Viridiplantae > Streptophyta > Magnoliopsida > Solanales > Solanaceae > Solanum > Solanum chiquidenum. The sequence continues at coordinate 6,562 of JAJOOS010025651.1, forward strand.
ATATCTCCTCTTCTAACTTCCTTATTTTCTGCTCCAATCTTGAGATCAATTCGTTCGAAGGATATTTCTCTTCAACAGCTTTAACCATAACTTTGTTATTAATCATCTTTCTTTTTCCTTTGCGATTCTCACTTAGAGGAGAAGGAAGAGCGTCCTTTGATCGTGTGTGGTAAACCATGGTCTACATATCAACCATTAGGGAAGGGTAAATAAAAATAAAAATCAAATGAAATCTCAAGTTAGAACATTGCATAAAAATGAGATAGCAAACAAATTGTTGTGCTAAACATACACACCCTAATATGTAAGGAACCTCGTTGAGCCAAAGGTAGGCCTAAGACGGCACATAATTGATGCACAATGATTAATTCAAGTCTTATTTTCCAATTTGGAGTTTAGGCTAGATAAAAAATAAAGAAGAAGCAAATTTTCATTTATTGGATAAAATTCAACTATTACATCTTAGAAACAAAAATAAACTATAGGGAAAAATGGGGTAGCATGGGAAAGTTATCCTAAAATTTGAAATATCGAAGATATCAATACCAAGAGCTTGGCGTCATCTGCGCTCTTATATATGGAGTGATTTCATATCCAAGGTTCCACAAGTTGTGTGCCCATATATTTTCTCTTTCATCGGCAAGACCATAAGATCCTTCTTCACTTAATTCTCTACCCTTAGCCTCTTTTAGGATCCATATGTAACATTCAGATGTACAGAAGGAACGTTGTGCACCCGTATTTATAGTTCCCTCTCCCATCTTCAAAGTATGTTATGGACTTCTGGATCATTTTGTCCAAAATCATACTTATAGTGATCCATATTGGATCTCAGTGGTATCACTTGAACTTGTCCAAACTGATGGAGTACTCGAAGAGTAGCATATGGTTGGACGCCTTTTAAGCCAATAAGCTCATTGAAATAATGTTCATCTCCTCTCACTATGGCACATGAGGTGGATAGACAATAGATTTTCCATTGAATATGGTGGCCCTTGAGTTCTATAAAAAAATATATGCCTATCCCATAGGGGAGGTGAAACCTTCCATTCTTCTTGGATGACTATCAATTTTGTTGCATATACCATTGAGAAGATATGCCATGTCATGTCGTCTATAGAAGTGTTCGATAACCCACAATTGTAGCAAAAGGTTGCAGCCTTCGAAAATATTCTACCATTGATACATGCAGACATACTCCTCATGATCTCTGCTAATATCATGGGCACTATAGTTTTCTTAGGTTCGTCTCTTCCTTGAGCTAATGCATGTACCCCAAACGAGTATCAATCTTTCTTCTTTCTTTGGGAAACATTAGAGAACCCAATAATGTTATGGCAAAGGCATTTACATGATTATTTTTTCATCTATTGGCGGAGCACTCATATTCCTCATAGAAATAAAAATAACTACCTTTTTGGCCGAAGCGTGAATATAAAAAGTCGAAAGGAATCCACCCAAGATCAAAACAGGTTAATGTTGTACTTCATTCCCAGACTTTTTAGAAACTATCTTGATGATAGCTTATAGGTACAATCATTTCACACTCATGGTACGACAAATCAATGAAGCCACTAATTTCTTCAATTGTAGGTACCAATACAAAATTCCTAAACTTGAAGACCATCCTTGAGGGGTCCCGAAATTGCAGCAAGGCCTTAATCAAGTGACGGTCAGGTATGAAAAATATAAGATAGGTAAGGCCACCCAAAAAATGATGAATCTCTATTTCATGGCCTTTTTGGATATCGTTCCACCAATCTCTTAGTCTGTAATTTACTTCTACGATCATTTGCGGGTTAACGACATATGGAGAGGCCACGACTCTGCAAACAAAATAACAAACAAATTCTAAACTCCATTCGGCATAATTTGGCTTAAATTAATTATAGTGATCACATTGACACATAATATGCAATTTGCCTAAAGGGTGTTGGGGACCCTTTAGACGATAGGGTAGATACTAATAGTGTGTATTGACACCAAGGGTCAAATCACCTAGGTTTTATGCAGTGTGTATGACCTAATTAAGAATTCTGAGAATTGGGTAGACACGGACTGAAGGTATTCTATGCGAGAAGGCTCGTGGTTTTATGGTAGTAATATTATTCGCTTCTTCCACGCATATGTCGACTCCCTAATATATGATATTTGAAGATAATTAGAGGATTTTGTGAGAGGTGCAAAGGCACAACATCATAAGGGAAAAATAGAAAGAGGATCCTAATTGGGGGAATTATGAGCGGAATGACAATTATCAAAGCAATAACAATTATCAACTAGATGGAAAGCGGTAACACATAGACAATTTTTAAGGAAAGCAGTAAATAAATAAATACATAAATAAAGGAAATAATTGTACTAATACAAAAGAGAATAAAATAAATAAAGAGGTGGAATATATGATTAAGCATGGAAGCAAACATGGAAAGGTTTAGACATGGATATAAACAAATAAGGAAAAGGGGCGATGATTAAACATGGAAATAAACAAGATAAAAGCAAGGAAAATAGCAAATAAATAAGAAAAGTAAATAACAGTTTAGACATGGTAATAACAAAACAAACAACGAAATACACAAATAAGAACCACAAAATAAATAAACCCCACATAAAACATCAAACACGTAATGGTAAGAACCTAGTTAAATCTCCAGCGAAGTCGTCATTCTGTCGCGCCTCATTTTTTCGCAAAACAGGTTTAGTGCAACGACTTAACAACTCTTTTAGGTTTTCTATAAGAAGAGCCTCCACCTAATGAATTAAAGACGTGTTAGGGCACCTACCTAATCTATCTAAAGGTTCTACGAAACTATGATGCGGGTAAGAGTTCAAATTACCTTTAAAGGAAGGTGTTAGGCACCTTTCGAGGTCCACAAATGTGGGTCCCGACCATATCTCATATAATTTATGTGGGGTAATACAATGTGGCAAATAAGGTCACTAATTAATTAATTTAAGAAGAATTATGTGATAAAGAACAAGAAAAATTTTATGTTTGGAAGAATACATAAAGTTGATTTTTAATAAATTAATATAAACCTAGGTGATTTAATAAGTTAGCATGCTAACATTTAAAATGATAAATAACAATATAGACAACCAAAGAGCATTAATTATCTAATTGATTAAACAAATTATGCGATAAATAAGCAATTTTTATTTAAAGCCAATTGACAAATATATGTGAAGTGATTATTAATTAACTGAAAGTTTTAAGTGATAAAGTAATAAGACAAGTTAAACTTATTTTATTAAATAAAATAGACATATAAGACTAATTTCGAACAAAAAATATAAAGTAAGACAACAATTAGCCATTACTAAAGTAGAGGGAAACTAAATCAATGACCATTTTTTGGTGAAACGAGCAGCGTGGAATGCGTTTGGGTTATATAAAGAGCTGCTTTAAGTTGACCCGCTTGTTTATTTCATATAGCTTCAATTTGGCGCCTTGTTTATTTCATATGTCCATGTGCATTATAGAAACACTACTATTGTCTTTTTGACGTTAAAATTTTATTTAATTGTTATAAATAAAAAATTATATAAAGTAATTTTTAAATTTATTTTTTCAAGAATTAAGTATTACAAACATATTAAATTATTTCAGAGAGAGGGTGCATATATGTTTTCTATAGACTTGAAAATTTGACAAAAGAAATTATTACCGCGAGATTAGTTTGATGTCACTTTTATATTTACTTATTTTCCTAAGCACTTATTGACCAAATCTTGATAATCATCTGAAGGAACTGCATAATGTACATGTCATCCCCCGCCTACCCACCAACACCCAAAAAAAAGAAGGTGAAATAATGCATTAGACTAAATCTTTAAATTTTAGAATCTTGATGAAAAAACACTGTGAAACTTGATGAAAAATCAGAAAAAAACAATTGATAAGTACTAGAATGATCGAAAATCAAGAAACATAACAAGAAGAAATAGAATTTATCAACAAAAAAAAATGGCATTATTTCCGATCCAGTTCCTCCACCAATATCAAATTCAGGCATGTTCTGTCCCGACTTAAGTTCAACCGATTGGATTAGCAGATCAAATATCAGATTGAGCTTGTTTCTCTACAACTAACTTTGTGGCTACTTATAAGCAAAAGTTTTGTGCTCCATGTCCCTTTTCCGAGTTTGTCTTGTTTCAACTTCTTCATAATATTATAATGCATTTGTTACTGTACCCTTTGATGTTAAAGAAACTGTCCTACATAAGAAGATGCAAAAGCTCCTTCCTATGTCCTCTTTCCAACTACTAGTCACTAGTTTAGGTCACATCAATTGCCTAGACCTATCCACTTACTACTACTACTGCAGTTAAGTTAGAAGGCAATTGGTTGGCCCGATGACAGGACTAAAAACGGAAAAAGATCAAGAACAAATTGAATGAGGAACAAGAAATTACGAACAAAAAGTCATAAGATCCTTTTTCAATTCTTTTTCATTTTTTCTATCTATCCCCACAAAAACATAACCTTTCATCCTCATCTAGAGCCTATCATTTTTTCCGTCCGATATGTCGAGTCTGCATTGAAGTCTCGGTTAAGTCTGAATTACATATTGCAAACTTTTTCAAGGGTGGTGTATTTCATTTTTTTAAAGATTGGTATTTTTTATTTTAGTACCAAAAGAGATAAAGGTTCAAGAAATAAGCAAGCCATCAAATTGAAGCTATATGAAATAAACAAGCGCATCAACTTGAAGCAGCTCTTTATATAACCCAAACGCATTCCACGCTGCTCTCTTCACCAAAATGTTAATTTGTTTCTTTATAGGAATGATGCCACAATATTATTAATCACACTCCTCCATCATAGAAACATTTTTATTTGAGGTCGGTCTTAAAGAAATACTCCCTCTGTCTTAATTTATGTGTCAGTTTTTATTTTTCGAGAATCAAACCGTTTAAGTTTGACCGAAAATTTACGTATGGAATCTTCAATTTTTTTGAATTGAAATTTATATATTTATAAGCTACGTAAAAAGTACTTTAAGTTACAATCATTAATAATTTAAAATGTTTAAATTAAAATATCTATGAAAAACTTACGGTTAAAGATAGACTAGTTTAAATCTCGTAATCCAAAAAGTGCCACATAAAATAAGACGGAGGAAATAATATATTATTAAAAAGATAAGTGAAAAAATTGATTTAAATACAAGCATATAAATATATTTACATATAAGTACACATAATCTTTTTTCAAAAAACTTGGGTAAGTGGTGTTCCCTAGGACGCATCAGCTTAGTTAAAAAATGAAACTAGACCTCGAAATTCCTTTTACTTTCCCACTAACTATAGATTAGGATATAGTACATATATATAATTAAAAATAAAAGTATCATGTCCAAATCAAATTATGAAGAAGTGGAATTTGAACAATGACTTTGCTAAAACAAAATAAAAGAAAACTTTAACAATTGAACTTGAGTTGAAAAACTTGAATAAAAATAAGTAAAAAAAAAAGAGAAAGCGAGACATAAAAGAAGATAATAAGCATCTAGCATGTAATTTCCCCACCTCCAATTTATATCAGCCCCAAATTATTTATTACAAGACTGCTCATACATATATTGACTTCGTAAAACTAATATAACATAAAAGGCTATTATTCTCACACCAAAATGAACTCAAGCAACATGTCCAGAAAAATGAATGAGCATAAAGACAAGAATAGAATAACAAGAGTTGTAAATATAAAACACAAGTTTGCTATAAGTTATGCACATAATTATATTCACATTTCAAGTAAAGAATTAAAGAACCTACAAATTAAGAAAGACGTACCTGCTTGCTTTCCACAAAATGCATACTAACCGGTCAACAGTAGCTTTGGCAAACCAAATCCAACTATAACACTAACTGAGCCTTAAGCAGTGATCAAGAAAGCAGCAAAGTAAACTCCTCCTCCTCCTCCTCCTCCTCCTCCTCCTCCTCCTCCTCCTCCTCCTCCTCCTCCTCCTCCTCCTCCTCCTCCTCCTCCTCTTCGTGATTCAAATTTAGCTAATCAGCGGACTAGATTTCATTCTATATCAATTAATATTACTCCATAAGTGATTGTGTTCACACATTATTGTTTGGTAAGTAAGATTAATAGTTCTTTGATTCATTCATCTTCATCTGGGAAGGCTCTTGGAATTGCCTTCATCTTGTGGGGGAAATTCTAGGGTGGCCTAGCTACTGGTCAAGGGACCCCAGTCATCTTCAAGGGCAGTGGTTCCCTTCAAGGCTCGTAAATATGGGCATAGTCCCCGGACATCCCACTTTAAGTGGGAGCTATTTTAGGTAATTCCATTTTTAGTTAATATTAAGTGAGGTCATTTTCTACAGTTCTAGTACACCTATATATGTGTTTTTAACCCTTTAAACTAACTATTTAAGTCATTAATTCCCAAGAACGAAATAATATTCCCAAAAGTTCATCTTCTCAAAAAAAATATTCTCTCTCTAGAACTTCAAGGAAGAAGAAGAAGGAAGTTGAGGCTAGCGTTCAAGGAGCAAGGTTGTCTACTCAAATTCATTGGATTACATTTCTAGGGTGTGGTCGCTCTTCGTCCATGGATAGACTTCATCCATGGAGTCCCTTCAAACTTCAATTTCAAAGATAGAAATCCCAATTTCTAGGGTTTGATTCCAAAGTCATGGGTTCCTTTCAAAATCATTTCTAATGGTTGAATTATGATGTATTATGAATGAATTGATGATTTCCTATGTTTTTTTATGTTGAATCCCCAAGAACCCATGAAACCCCCATATTTCTCAACTATGATCTTCTGATGTGGGTTCGTTGATGATAGAAGTATGTCATGAAATTATTCATGTGGTAATTGAACTACTTGAATTATGATTATATCCACGTATAATGTAGTTAAATCTAGATGTGTTGATTGAATATGATCTATGATGCTTGAATGCAAGATATGAGAATTATGCATGATTATGAGATTTATGTAACTGATTTGTCAACGCTTTGAGAGTGAAGTGTCTATGATTATGATGTAATTATGGTGTTGTTGAAAGGCTATTCTCACATACATCCTTACACATGACTATGAATGAAATGTCCATGACCATGATAATGTCGTTGTGTTGATTGAAAGGCTATTCTCATTAACACATAATGAACATGATGTGAAAAGTTTTCTCACAATATGATGATTCTAAGGTTGAAAGGCTATTCTCACCTTTTGAATCGACATGTAGACATGGACAATGAAAGGTTATTATCACGCATGATCTAATGATCTATCCTAATGAAACAAGTTATGACTTAATAAGTACTCCGTGGGATTAATGCTTAGCACCGAATTGATATTAAATATGAGATGAAAGCTCTTCAGTCAGAAAGGTTGGGTTTCTAGAAGCAATCTCATGAGATGGAAGTTCTTCCGTCAGAAAGGTCAGGTTTCTAGTAAAAATCTCATTATCCCATAAACTACGTGCCCCCGTAGGACATTTAGCTAGTGGATCCACCTAAGCTAACAAACCATGGTTCTACCTTAGGCAAGTAGGACAAACCTTTTCAGTGTGGGTAACACCAGATTCTATGGTGAGCTCACATGGTCTATGTCGGTTAAGGCTTATTCCCATACTAACAAGAATAAGAATATGAATTATGAACTATGGTTACTCAAGAAGCTCTTATATGAGTTTTCAAGATGATGAACATGAATGATGACCTAAAAAGGATTACTTAGCATGGGTGAGATTTATAGGATCTTATCTATGCATTGCACAAGTATACTTTGAGGGTAAATATGAAGTGTTTCTTTTATGATGATTACGACTATGTTGATTATGCTTGTGACTTATGCTTTTACATTAACTTCATGATGATCCTTAAACTTGGTAAAGTGCATGCTTTTAACTGAAATGACCCTTTTAGCATGTTTTCAAATGTTTTTATGCATGGCTATCATACTTAGTGCATTCTTGTACTAACGCCTACTTTTCCTACATTTTTCCCAAGTGTAGTGTCCGATTTTCAAGGTGGTCATCATTGTTGCTAAAGCTTGGATTTGATTATTCTCCTAGCTTGGGGTGACTCCTCATGATTCGAGGATGGATGTTTCGCTTGTAGTTTCATTTCTTCTATTTCCATTTATGGACTATGTTGTATAGGTTGCGCCCCTCTTCTATATTCGGACTATTGTAATAGATGGCTATGTTGAGACTTCGAGTCTAGAATTCTATTTTTTCTTTAAATGAAAATTTAGACTTGGAATTGAAAGTTGTTTTTACTCTTATTGTTCTATTACTTATGTTATGATATGATAAGTGGCTTGTATGGATTCCTTCGGGGTTCTATATGTTATGTTACATCTAGGGGGTACCCCTGGGTCGTGACAAACTTGGTAATCAGAACACAAGGTTTAGAATGATTCTAGGATTATGTCTCAAAAGTCACGTCTAGTAGAGTCTTGTTCATACGTGTGAAACGTTCCACATTTATGAATGAGAAGCTATATGGTGCTTAGGAAATTCCATTTCTTTCATTACTCTTAAGTCGTGTGATAGAGTTTAACTCTATAAGGCCTTTCTTCTAATCCTTTCCCTATGGTATACATGATATGAATACTAGAAGGGCATTGGAAAGAAGAGTTGAGGAAGACAATGTGAATGAAGGAGCTCCTCCTCAAGCTCCGATTGATCCTTCGGCTATGTCGAATGTGGAGGTTAGGTCGTCTTTTCAAATGTTGGCCCAAGTTTTGACGGTTCAAGCTCAAGCTGTGACGACTCAAGCCAATAGAGATTTAATTGTTCCCATGAACCCTAATGTCAATTCCGAGGCTTCAAGAGTGAGGGACTTTGCTAGGATGAACCCTCTGGAATTTCATGGCTCCAAAGTAGAAGAGGATCCTCAAGAATTTGTGGATGAGGTTTATAAAGTAATTGATATCATGGGAGTGACTTTGATAGATAAAGTTGAGTTAGCCGCTTACCAATTGAATGGTGTTGGTCAAGTATGGTATAATCAATGAAAGAATGGTAGGCCGATTGGAGCGGGTCCCATTGAGTGGGAAGTGTTTAAGTTGGCTTTTCTTGATAGGTTCTTTCCCTAAGAGTTGAGCAAAGCTAAGGTGGAAGATTTCATTAACCTTCGCCAAGTAAGCATGAGTGTGAAGGAGTACTCCCTAAAGTTTACTCAATTGTCCAAGTATTTTCCATCTATGGTAGCGGAATTGAGGGATAGGATAAGTAGGTTTTTTACCAGTGTGTCCGACATGGTAGTGAAATAATGTCGTACGGTAATGCTCCATCAAGATATGGATATTTCACGTCTCATGGTGTATGCCCAACAAATAGAGGATGAGAAACTTAAAGAAAAGCATAGAGAGGTAAAAAGGGCTAGGACCGGTGATGGGAACTTCTCCATTGCTAGGTTGGATGGAGAAGGCCGACCAAGGTTTAGACAAAAGTTTTCCAACCAAGGTTCATCTAGTGCTCCTCCTAGGGTCAACAAAGATAGGGTGTCTAACCCTAAACCTCAAGGAGGCAATGGTAGTAGATCTTCTATGGCTAGGCCTACTTGTGCTAAATATGGTAAGAAACATGATGGTTAGTTCCTAGCCGGCACAAATGTTTGTGGTCATCAATTGAGGAATTGCCCAACACTTACGGCTAAGGGAAAAGAGAACAAGCAAGCTCCTCCTAGTGGTTCAAACTCTAATGCTCCAATGCTCCAATGCAAAATCACTTCTATGCTCTCCAAAACTGAGGTGATCAAGAGAGTTCGCCGAACGTGGTGATCGGTATGTTAAAAGTTTTCCATATAAATGTGTATGCTTTATAAGAACCCGGTGCTACTTTATCTTTTGTGACGCCATATGTGGCAATGAGATTTGATGTGCTTCCCAAAGTGTTGTTAGAACCTTTTTCTGTCTCTACTCATGTTGATGATTCTGTTATGGCCAAGAGGTGCATAAAAGATGCCCCATTTCCCCATCCCATAGAGTTACTCTTGTAGATTTGGTAGAGCTAAACATGTTAGATTTCGATGTCATACTTGGTATGGATTGGTTGCACTCTTGCTATGCGTCGATTGATTGTAGAACTCGGGTAGTTAAGTTTCAGTTCCTGAATGAGCCTATTTTTGAGTGGAAAGGGGGAAACTCTATACCTAAGGGTCAGTTTGTCTCATATTTGAAGGCTAGAAAGATGATCTCCAAGGGTTATGTTTACCATATTGTTAGGGTGAGGGATGTAGATTCTGAGATCAGTACTCTTGAGTCGGTCCTGGTTGTAAATAAATTTCTGGAAGTTTTCTCGAATAATCTACCAAGTATTCCTCCCGACCGGGAGATAGATTTTTGCATTGACCTTATTCTGGATATGCAACCTATCTCAATTCCTCCGTATAGAATGGCTCCGGCGCCGAGTTAAAAGAGTTGACGGAGAAATTAAAGGAGTTGTTAGATAAGGGCTTTATTCGTCTAAGTATTTCACCATAGGGTGCTCCGTTGTTGTTTGTTAGAAAGAAAGATGGGTCTCTCCGTATGTGCATTGATTATCGTCAATTGAACAAAGTGACCATTAAGAACAAGTATCCCCTTCCAAGGATAGATGACTTATTTGATCAATTGCAAGGGGATATTTATTTCTCTAAGATTGATCTTCGTTTGGGTTATCACCAATTAAGGGTGAGAGAGGGAGACATTCCAAAGACGGCTTTTAGAACGTGGTATGGTCACTATGAGTTCTTGGTTATGTCGTTTGGGTTGACTAATGCTCCGGTGCTGTTCATGGATTTTATGAATATGGTGTTTAGACAATACCTTGAGATGTTCGTAATTGTGTTCATTGATGACATTTTGATATGTTCAAGGAGTGAGAATGAGCATGTGGACCATTTGAGGATTGTGTTGCAAGTTCTTAAGGACCATCAACTTTTTGCAAAGTTTAGCAAGTATGATTTTTTGTTATGGTCCATGGTGTTCCTTGGTTATATTGTATCAAGTAGGGGTATTGAGGTTGATCCTAAAAAGAATGATGCAGTCAAGAGTTCGCCAAGACCTCTAACTCCTTCGGACATTAGAAGCTTTTTGGGTTTGACCGGTTATTATAGAAGGTAAGTTGAGGGTTTTTCCTCTATTGCCTCTCCAATGATGGCTTTGACTCAAATGAAGGCTAAGTTTATTTGGTCGGAGGCATGTAAGAAAAGTTTCCAAGAATTGAATGATAGACTTACTTCCGCTTCGATATTGACATTATCGGAAGGTACGAATGGCTTTGTAGTGTATTGTGATGCCTCTAGAGTTGGGTTAGGATGTGTGCTTATGCAAAATAGTAAAGTGATTGCCTATGCCTCAAGGCAACTTAAAGTCCATGAGAATAATTATCCTACCCATGACCTTGAGTTAGCGGTGATTGTTTTTGCCTTAAAGATTTGGAGGCATTACCTATATACGGTCCATGTTGATATGTTTACGGATCACATGAGCTTACAATATGTGCTTAGTCAAAAGGATCTAAATCTTCGCCAAAGAAGGTGGCTTGAATTATTGAAATATTATGGCATGAGTGTCCTTTATCATCCCGGCAAGGCCAATGTGGTAGCGGATGCTCTTAGTAGATTGTCTATGGGAACTGTTGCTCATGTAGATGATGATAAGAAAGAATTGGTTCGAGATGTTCATAGGTTGGCCCGGTTAGGTGTTAAATTAGTGGATTCCACCAATGGTTGTGTCATGGTTCATAATGGTTTTGAATCGTCCTTTGTGATGGATGTAAAGTCTAAGCAAGGCCTTGATCCTATTTTGGTTGAATTGAAAGAGATGGTACTTAAAAAATCCGTTGATGCTTTCTCCCAAGGGTAAGATGGTATACTTAGATACCAAGGTCGTTTATGTGTTCCTGATGTTGATGACTTGAGAGAGCTAATCTTGTCGGAAGCTCATAGTTCTCGGTATTCTATTCACCCGGGAGCCACCAAGATGTATCGTGACTTGCGAGAAGTCTATTTGTGGAATGGGATGAAGAAAGATATCGCAGAGTTTGTGGATAAGTGCTGCCAACAAGTTAAGGTCGAGCATCAAAGACCAAGTGGCTTATCTCAAGATATAGGTATTCCCACTTGGAAGTGGGAGGACATAATATGGACTTTATAGTGGGTTTTCCCATACCCGGAGACAACATTATTCTTTTTGGGTTATTGTAGATTGGATGACAAAATCAGCTCACTTTATTCCCGTCAAGGTTTCCTATTCGGAGGATGACTATGCCAAATTTTACATAAAAGAGATGGTGAAGTTGCACGGAGTGCCCTTATCCATTATTCTTTATCGTGGGCTTCAGTTTACTTCTCAGTTTTAGAGATCCTTTCAAAAGGTCCTAGGCATCAAGGTTAAGCTTAGTTCGGCTTTTCATCCCCAAACCGATGGGCAAGCGGAGCGCACCATCCAAACTTTGGAAGATATGTTAATGGCTGGTGTGATTGACTTTAAGGGTAATTGGGATGACCATTTGCCAGTGGTAGAGTGTGCCTACAATAATAGCTACCACTCACGTATTGGTATGGCTAAATTTGAGGCTTTGTATGGTAGGAGGTGTAGATCTCATATAGGTTCGTTTGAGGTGGGAGAAATGGATTTGATAGGTCCCGAGTTGGTTTTAGATGCCATTGAGAAAATCCGGCTCATTAGAGCTAAACGTGAGGGCTAACGGTAAGGAAGAAGGGCCAGAGCAAAGGAAAATGGGAAAGGGCCAAGGCAAGGGGCCAAGGCTGCCCAAAATTGACCAAGGCACTGGCCACCATGACCAAGAGGGTCTTCACGACACATGGTGACCACCACACCCCGTGTTGCCATCCGCGGTGGTGAGGCAGTAGCCTCCCTAAAGCTGCCTAAAAAAGGCTCCCCTTCACGAGCCACTTCACGGCTCGTGGTGAAGACCACTACCCGTGGGAAGGCTCGTGGGGTTGCCTTCTCCTTGTGGGGTAAATTCTAGGGTGGCCTAGATACTGGTCAAGGGATCACGGGAACCTTCAAGGGCCGTGGTGCCCTTGATGGCTCGTGAAGATGGCGTAGTCCCTGGGCACCCAACTTTAAGTAGGGGTTATTATAGGTAATTCCTTTTTTAGTTAGTATTAAGTAAGGTCATTTAGTATAGTTCTAGTACACCTATGTAAGTGTTTTTAACCCTTTAAACTCACCATTTAAGTCATTAACTCCCAAGACCCAAACTATATTCCCAAAAGTTCGTCTTCTCCAAAAACAATTCTCTCTCTAGAACTTCAAGGAAGAAGAAGAAGGAAGTTAGGGCTAGAGTTCAAGGAACAAGGTTTTCTACTCAAATTCATTGGATTACATTGCTAAGGTATGGTATCTCTTCATCCATGGATATACTTCATCCATGTAGTCCCTTCAAACTTCAATTTTAAAGATAGAAATCCCCAATTTCTAGGGTTTGATTCCAAAGTCACGGATTCCTTTCAAAATTATTTCTAATGGTTGAATTATGATGTATTATGAATGAATTGATTATATCCTATTTTATATTGAATCCCCCAAGAACCCATGAAACCCACATATTTCTCAATTATGAACTTGTGATGTGGGTTTGTTGATGATAGAAGTATGTCATGAAATTATGCATTTAGTAATTGAACTACTTGAATTATGATTATATCCATGTCTAATGTAGTGAATTCTAGATGTGTTCATTGAATGTGATACATGATCCTTGAATTAAAGATATAAGAATTATGCATGATTATGAGATTTAAGTAAATGCTTTATGAACACCTTGAGAGTGAAGTGCCTATGATTATGATGTAATTATGGTGTTGTTGAAAGGCTATTCTCACATACACCCTTACACATGACTATGAGTGAAATGTCCACGACCATTACAATGTTGTTGTGTTGATTGAAAGGCTATTCTCATGAACACATAATGAACATAATGTGAAAGGTTTTCTCACAATATGATGATTCTAAGGTTGAAAGGCTATTCTCACCTATTGAATCGATATGTAGACATGGAGGTGAAAGGTTATTCTCACGCATGATCTAATGAACTATCCTAATGAAAAAAGTTATGAATTAATAAGTACTCCATGAGATTAATTCTTCGCACCGAATGGATATTGAATATGAGATGGAAGCTCTTCTATCATAAATGCCGGGTTTCTAGAAGCAATCTCATGAGATGGAAGCTCTTTCGTTAGAAAGGTCGAGTTTCTAGTAACAATTTTCTTATCCCATAAACTATGCGCTCCCATAGGACATTTATCTAGTGGATCCACCTAAGCTAACAAACCATGGTTCTACCTTAGGCAAGTAGGACTACCCGTTTCGATGTGGGTAACAACGGATTCAACAGTAAGGTCACATGGTCTATGCCGGTTAAGACTTATTCCCACACTAACAAGAACAAGAATATGAATTATGAACTATGGTTACTCAAGAAGCTCTTATATGAGTTTTCAAGATGATGAATATGAATGATGACCTAAAAGGATTACTTAGCATGGGTGATATTTATGGGGTCTTATCTATGCGTTGCACAAGTATACTTTGAGGGTAAATATGAAGTGTTTCTTTTATGATGATTACGACTATGTTGATTATGCTTTTACACTAAACTTCATGATGATCCTTAAACTTGGTAAAGTGCATGCTTTTAACTAAAATGTCCCTTTTTAACATGTTTTCAAAAGTTTTTATGCATGGCTATCATACTTAGTGCATTCTTGTACTAACACCTACTTTTTCTATATTTTTCTCAAGTGTAGGGTTCGATTCTCAAGGTGGTCATCATTGTGGCTAAAACTTGGATTTGAATATTCTCTTAGCTTGTGGGGAGTCCTCATCATTTGAGGACGGATGTTTCACTTGTAGTTTCATTTCTTCTATTTCCATTTATGGACTATATTTTATGGGTTGTGCCCCTCTTCTATATTTGGACTATTGTAATAGATGACTATGTTGAGACTTAGAGTCTAGACTTTCGTTTTTGCTTTGAATGACAATTTAGTCTTCGAATTGAAATTTGTTTTTACTCTTATTGTTTTATTACTTATGTTATTATATGCTAAGTGTATTGTATGGAATTCTTTAGGGTTTTAGATGTCATGTTACATCTACAGGGTATCCCTACATGTTGCAACAAACTAGTCATATGTTGCAACATAAGACTTTCGTTTTGGAGAGGTTGCAACAAAATAATCCTATAATGCAACAAAATAATTTACCAATCGCAAGATAATAGTCATATGTTGCAACATATAATTTATACATGTTACAACATATGATTTATGTGTCGCAACAAAATAGTTATATGTAGCAACATATGACTTACATGTGACAGCAAAATAGTCATATGTTGCAACATCTGATTTTTGTGTGCAACATAATAATTAAGTATAACAACATATGACTTATATGTTGCAACACAATAGTCATATATTACAACATATAACTTTAACATGTTGCAGCATCTAACTTTAAATTATTGCAACATGTGATTTATGTGTCGCAATAGAATATTTATATGTTAGAACATATGACTTTTATCTATATGTAGCAACATATAACTTATATATTGCAACATAGTGGTCATATGATGAAACATACGACTTACATGTTCCAACAAAATGGTCATATGTTACAGCAAATGAAATTTTCCTCTTCCAACATGTAATTTATTGTGTAAAAAAATAATACCTGTATGTAGCATCATATGACTTATATGTCCCAACAAAATAGCCACATATTGCCACATAAGACTTATATGTTGCAATAGATTATGAAGTTGTATTCTATCATTAATTCTAATTATATTCTGAATTAATTTCTTCAGATACAATAAATAGATGGATTATTCATTGGGATTGATTGTTGTGGTGAATGAATCGAGAAGAAAAATTTATATACTTGGCATTGGAAGGATGGTAAGAAACAATCAATAGGGATGACTGTCAAAATTAATATTTTGTATGATAATTTTGTGAATTTAATCATTCATAGTTGTGGACTCAATTGTCAATCAAATGATCTTGTCATCATTTACATTCTCAATTTTTTTCATAATGAGAAGGTCTTAGCTTTTAAAATAACTTATCAGCCTTGTTTGCTTATTTATTTGGGAGCAGCAATGAGTCCCATGTTAAGAGTCTACCTGGTTGAAAATCCTATAGAGGAGAATCATAAACTAGAAGAAGACCAATAAGATATGTTAAATGATGAATTTGATGTTGTGGACATGAATAATCATGGTGATGAAATTGGAGGAGATGAAGTACCGGACCTTGGGAGCAACAATCCTCCCACACCTATTATTGGGAGCAACAATCCTCCTACACCTATTATTGGGAGCAACAATCCAACTTTTTCTCAATCATCACGTGTGAATAATGTTCAAGATGATGAAACTGGTTTTTATAAGGGAATGACATTCAAGAACAAGGAAGAACGAGTAAATTCATTTAAATTTCTTTCTTGAAAAAGATTTTAGACTGAAAAAGGTGATCAATTTTTGTAATGTGTATTCTTTTAAATATTCATATCCGGAATGCAATAGGTGGTTGAGGGCTGTGAAATTTACTAGTAGCGATAGGTTTGTCATTAGAATCTGTGAAAAATACCATACATGTGGTTCAAAGCATCTTACGAGTCATAATCCGTATGCCACGACAAAAGTCATAGGTAAGTACTTTGAAAATAGGTTTCTCAATGGTAAATGCCCATCCAAAAGAGACATGTCAAATCAATTCCGCACATAATTGGGTGGTAAGGTAAGTTATTGGAAGATTTATAAGGGCATGGAGCATGCTAAGCCTTCGGTTAGGGGAACACATGAGCATGGGTATGCAGTGCTTAATGCGTACCGTTATATGCTTGCAATTGCTAATCTAGAAAGCAAGACAACTTTGTTGCTTGATGAAAATAAGAAGTTCGAGTAATTCTTTGTATCATATGTCGCTTGGATGATTTGTTTTCAAGAAATGAGAAAAGTAATAGCCGTTGATGGGACATTCCTGAGGAGCAAGTATGAAGGAGTTTAGCTATCATTTGTGGCACAAGATGCTGAGAATCATATATTTTAGCGGCTTTTTGTGTTGTGGACAAGGAATGCGATGCCTCTTATAATTAGTTTTTTGAACAGATGAGAAGCTACATAGATGATACTAATGAGTTGTGCATTATTTTTTATAGGTATCCAAATATTTGAAAGATGGTTTCGACTATAGACCATGCATCTCATTATGGTTGTTTGATGAGACACCTTGGGGAAAATATTTGAAATAACTTCACAATTCAAAGGTAGTATCCCATTTTTATAAAGCAGCAAAGGTGTACAATAGATGTGAGTTCAATGACCATTTCAATCAAATAAGAGATTTGGGGTGTGTTTGGTATGAAGGAAAACATTTTCCAAAACATATTTTTCAATTTTCTCATGTTTGGTTGGGTTAAATATTTTGGAATTTTTTTTTCAAATCAACTCATTTTCCTCCAATTCAAGGAAAATGACTTCCCTTACAAAATCAAGGAAAACATTTTCCAAAATTTTCCTCCAATTTCAAATTACAATTTTTTTTGTTGAAAAAAGAAATTTAGAGCTTATTTTAAAAAATATATTTTTCAACTTCAATTTTTTTATTTTTTTT
>JAJOOS010025652.1:0-17649 GCA_029582725.1 Solanum chiquidenum
GTTTCAATTGTTAGTAGTTAGTACTTAGTACAATAATTAATATTCAATACCTAGATTATGTACTCTTTGTCTCTTTCTAATATTTGTATTGTACAATTTATTTATTTGAATAAATATACGGCTATTTGCCTTGATTTTCTTTTTAAATAGTTTTTTATATTTAATCCAAGTATCCAACTATCCAAGGCATTTTACAAATTTAATTTTCAATTATTTTAATATTAGTTCAAACTTTAAACTTTAATATAAAATTGGATTTTAAGGTTTAAACTTTAAATTCAATATAAACTTTAAACTTTAAAGTTTAAAATTAAATTCAATTGAAACTTTAAAGTTTTAAATTGAAGTTTTTTAATAATATAATATTATTAATTAATAATACAATATTATATAATAATTAAAGTTAATAAAACAAATTTAAAAAAATACCGGTACACAATGATCCGGTAAGAACCGGTTCCGGTCCGGTTCCTATCCGGTAACTAAGGGACCGGGCGGAACCTTTGGGAATTTCCGGTAATGTGTCCCGGTTCCGGTAAAACCGGTCCTGTTGATCCGGTCCTGTCCAATTGCCAGCCTTACCCTACGCTAGGGGAAGCTTTGGGTAACGCACAAGTAAATTGTGTGTTGGTAAAGCAGTTGAAAATAAGCCCGTGACAAGTGGTATCAGAGTGAAGTCATTACAAATGTTGAGTAAATTGTGAACTTCTGTGTAGAGACTACGTCGAAGCAGATATAGTTGTTCGCCATACTCATCCATAATCGGTGAACCCGATGCTACTGTCTAAGGAAGATTGATTGCATACAATGAAGCTAGATTCAGTTGTGTCGGCCAAGATCTACGACAACCACAATCACGCCCTTTCACAGCCGTTGATTCCATATTTGTTTGTGGATTGATTCGAATTTGAAGCATCTGAATGTGATCGAGCTATCTTCAAGGGATGAATTCCAATCAGTGGGTAATGTCTCAAAGGGATTATGTCAAGGCACGTTTGGTTGGCATGTAACACCATCGTGCGATATTGTTTAGGTGTTGTCACAAGATTGGACAATTGGATAGTTGTTGCTCAAATATTCTAGATTGTGACCAATCGTCAGTTTTCCCAAAACACTGTAAGCAGTATATTGGCAGCTTGGTTGGCAAGAAGTGCGGACTTGACGATGAACGTCAGGTGGAGATGGTGAGTGCATCAGAAGCTTGTCAGTCAAGGTGTGTGTTCATGCAATACGACGAGTTGAGTGTCAGCCATGAAAAGTCTAGGCTTGTGAAATTAAAGGAATGTGTCGATGAGTCAATGGCCAGTAAATGGGTCTACGTTGCCATGGACTATAAACTTTGGGCTTGATCACGCTAAGATCTTGCCATGGATGCATTGGATGAATCAGTTGAATGTCCTTCCAAGATGGATGGACTTGAGCCACACCTGAAAGCGACTGAATGAGGGCGACTAAACACATCCTTCTGGATAGTTGGGCATTGAGAATACCTAGCCATATGATGGGTTGCGAAGAATGGCAAGACAGGCCCTGCATGAGAAACATGTAGGAAGAGTAGGTTGGAGCCTACGGCATGGGCAAGCTCAGCTTGCAAGTTGATAATGCTATTCATGTCATGAATCGGGCTAGCACAAATCACACCAACAGCGTGAAGTAGGACCTGAGTGCAGGTTTTTTTTGTGAAGAGCGGTAGAGTCAAGAAAACGTGGAGACAGTGTGAGGGGCATGGCTGCCCAACCATTCCATGGGGAGGCACAATGCCAAAGTACTGTGTATCCAAGTTCACAAATGAAGTATTTCCAAGAGTAGAAGGTCAAGCCGAGTAAGACCACAGATGGGAGTGTTTTGCAGGCCTCGCCATAGGTCAGCTGAGAATTGGGAGCACCTAGAGGGTCCTCACCATAGGCCATCCGAAAATTGGGAGCGCCAAGTTGGTCCTCATCATAGGCTTAACCTTCGGGTATCAAAGAGCTACAAAGAGGAAGAGCATGTTATGGACAAAGAAGTCTAGTTCATAGATGTATGTGAACGCCGACACTTTGATATGTGAAGTACTTGCAAGAAGTATGTCCCAAGGAAGTGCAAAGTGCCTACAGGTGCAGAGCACATGATGTGCCAAAAGTGTCATGTTGCAGCATTAGATGCTAGAGGTCGGGTTGTATGCCGATTGGGACAAATTTGTGTTTGTGAAAGGACTATGGACGTATGGTTGGCATGGATGTCACATCGAGGGATGCCTACCTTTCTGGCCAATCAGGTCGAGGTATGTTTGTGTTGTTGAAGCGAATGTCCAGAAGGAAATGGATGTCTTCTGGTGAAAGTAAGGCACGGTGGGACTGCTAGTTATCTATGGGGTTCTCAAATTCTGGACCGGGCTAGAGATGTCAAGGGCATGCTTACGGTGCCTCCAATGCTCTAGTTTTGTTTGCGGTACTAGACAAATTGCACCATGATGTGTCTAGTTACTAGGCCGTACTTAAGATGCAAAGGGCATGCTTACGAGGCCTCTAAATTTTGTAGTCTTGTTTGCGGCGCTAGTACTATTGCAAGTGCATTGCAAGGAAGAAATAGGTTTCCGAACAGTTGTAGATTGTGAGGGTCATGGTGTGGTTGACGTGAGTGTCACCACGAAGTTAGTCACTAGAGAGTGCAGGTGCGGAGGCACCGTCCAAGTGAACACCGGGAGGTGAAATACAGATGCAGCTTGGACAAAACTTGGGGGAGGAAGTGCGAGGGGCATGAATCCAACTTAAGATGAGCTCGAAAGAGTTCCATCACACATGGATTTGGGAACCATGATGTAAATCCCTAAGGGTACAGACTCCGGGTGTTCGTTGGTGTCGTACGTCATCGAGATCATGACTGTCTTGCCTATATGAGGGTGTAACACCCCAGAAATATGGGCATGTACACTGGCTAGGAAGTGCGGGCCAAGAAGGTCGCACCTATGTTAGCCATGCAGGCGACATGTGTTAAAGGAGAGGCTGAAGTATGAATATGAGGCATAGAGACATGGCACGACGCAACAACCACATGAGATGTTACATGACATGCCTTAAGAGTGCCAAAGATGTTTCACAAGGACTTGGGGTGCACACAAGGGAGTAGCTCGTCATCGAAGGCCACATGCGGCGAGGTATGTCAGTGCCGCACGTTCTCGAGCTAAAGGTGTAATCTAGGGATTCCAGGATAGGAACTTGTTCCTAGCATGTTTTTATATATGCTTACCAAATTTGGGGTCATTTGGAGGTCGTTTGGATATGTGATTGACTTAGCCCAGGACTAGTGCCATTTTCGTAATTATCCAATGTGTCAGAAGGCTTTAACCTGTTTTACGAGTGTGGGAATGGGATGAAACTTCATAGAGGTTTGAAGGAAGTCAAGAGAAGTAAGTACAACAAAACGAAACCTCATTGGAGTTCGGTACAACCATCTATGGCCCAGGATGTTTGTGAGCCTCTTTGGCTACAAAAGTTACTAGAAGGATTGAGATTTTTCTAAAACAGGAAACATCCCTTGTATTGTGATTACAAAGATGCAATCAGTATAGCTAAATCATGTTCAGTATGACCCAACAAAACATATTGAAATCATGTTCAGACTTCAGTATGACCCAACAAAACGTATTGAAATCAATCAGCACTTCATCAAAGAGAGCGGCACTCTAGTGGCACCTTGAGTTTACTTTATGTACCGTCAGAAAAACAATTGACGGGTGTGCATACAAAAGGCCTCAGCAACAGAACTTTTTCATATTTTCTTTACAAGTGAGATATGTGCAACATCTTTCCTCCAACTTGAAGGGAGGAGCGTTGGTGTTTAACTGCTAATTAATTAGTATGATTTTAGGAGACTTCATTTTTCCTTATCCTAGCATAATTATCAGACTAGAATATTTCCTTTTATTGTAATAATTGATTGTCTTTCCTTAATCGGTTATGATTCACTTGTATAAATAGCTCTTCTCATGGGATGTACAGACATACTAAAATACAAAGAAGTCTTTCTTTGTTCTCAAATTCTACAGAGATTCAATACCTGTAAAAGATCTTGGCCAATATAAGGATGGGTAAGACGGTTGAAGTCCCATAATCCTTCTGACTCGAGTTCTTCCTGCAAAGTAGCCAGTTAGTGGATTTAATACAGACTCTCTTTACCTAAATGATATAAGAACAATCTAAACCTTACAAGAATTGTAGAAAGCAGTAACTCTCACAAGTAAAGTATTAGATACCTGACTAATAGGAATAGAAGGTCGAAATTTTCCACAAAGGCCAGTCATTGCATGTTCTGGGAGCTCCCATATTCTGAAGAATCCCAATATGTGATCAATCCTATAAGCTGTAAAGTACTTCCCCATCTGTAAAATGACAACATTGATAAGTTTGAAATGAACACGTAAAAATTAAAGTACCAGAGTAGGAAAGGAAAAAGCCAGAACTAAGTTTTAGGTACCTGTGTTAGACGAGCACGCCACCACCCATAGTTATCTTTTGACATTTCTTCCCAATTATAAGTGGGGAATCCCCAATTCTGTCCGTTTTTATCAAAATAGTCGGGGGGTGCCCCAGTTGAGGTGTTCATGCGAAACAAATTTGGGTAGACCCAGGTATCGACACTATTCCTATCAACACCAATGGGCAGGTCACCTTTCAGCACTACTCCTTTCTTTCGCGCATATTCCGCAGCTTCTGATAACTGATATGGAAAACTTAAGTGTATAATAGCAGTTTTTCTTATACAACAAAGATAAAAAATTCACAGAGGAATACAAAATACATAAAGATTGTGTTTACTTGTAGATGTAAATGGAACTGGATGTAGTAATAAAAACTAACAACTTCATAGTGCAAGCTTTCTTTAGAGACTAGTTTCTCAAGCTGCAGTAACAGGAAATACATTGTAAGTACGAAACCAATAGGGGGATTACGAGGCTACCTGAACTTAATTGTTTCTATGCTTGAACTTAAGCGGTATTACCTTTTCTTTTGAAAATTCAGAAAACCAGCCCCATTGACTGCGCTCAGATGTT
This sequence comes from Solanum chiquidenum, assembly GCA_029582725.1. NCBI lineage: Eukaryota > Viridiplantae > Streptophyta > Magnoliopsida > Solanales > Solanaceae > Solanum > Solanum chiquidenum. Next base: position 5,033 of record JAJOOS010025652.1, read on the forward strand.
TCGAAGAAGTTCCGCAGAAAACAGAAAGCAGCATAGGGTTTCAACCATTCCTGCACTTAACAAAAAAGGACCACAAAAGCATAATTAAGATCGGCATATTCCAGTCAATTTGCTGGGGAGGAAACATATTAACTATATTATGCTTACAAACTAAAATTTACATTGAAAGGATCTCAATGTTCTTTTTTTTTCTTCTCATTTCCTTTACTCCAGCCAGCCATTAGAGTAAACATAGCCAAAAAAAATGTCGCTAACTTAAGTTTTGAATACCAAATGTAATGAAATTAAATCCTGAAGAACCTGATTTTCAGAAAAGAACTCCTGGAATGATTTTGAGTTTAGTATGGTCTCCTTCTCAAGAGCAAAAATTTTCTTGGAAATAGAAAGTTTTGTAGCCATGCAAGCTTCATAATCTACATCCTGCAATAATCATAGGCCAGACAAAAAGATAAGGAAATTATCAGATTTATGAATATATATGTCCTTCATGATGGAACTGTTTGATGGTTTGACCTAAGAGAATGTTCTACAAATTTACACATCAGAGACTGTAGAGAAAGGAATGGCATGCTGTGGTCATGGTGGTCAATTGGTAGTGGCAATGTAACAGTCACATCAATACTGGTTTGGCAGCAGTCAAGGTCTAGGAGGTTTAAGAGCAATTTTGCTGTATGAAAAACGTCATAGCTAGGTGATCTGACAGGAAATTGGTTGCAACAGGAGCTTGTGTAGAAGCAGCAATTAAGATGAACATGAATGCCTTTGTTCCCAACAAACTCTGAAAGCAGATTCAAAATCAAAGAATTTTGTGAATACCTTTTTATCCAACTGAGCTCTTGCCTCCCTGATCTCTTGCTGTGAATGAGTAGAGAAATAGTCACACAAGTTCAAGATATAAAAATGGAATTTTCACTGTTCAGCTGATCCAACAAAAAAAGGTGTTTTATACACAGATGCAACATAATAAAGACTAAAATGAACACCTTGATATCCTCTGGAATGTTCTCTGAAATGGCTTCTACCCGTAGGTATAATGGGTGCAATGCAAATACTGAGAGGGAGCTGCGTTGTATCAAGTATGAAAATGGAACAACTAATATCAAATTAGTAATTCTATATAACAGAGCTTAAAATAACAGAAAATTCATTAGCTCACCTAATAGACAAAGTTTAAGGATATAGCAAACACGAAATTTGATAGATATTAATGCTTCACTACTAAATTGGCCAATTATATGAACTGGGGTACAGCAAATATTTCATGCACTCTGTTTTCAATAAACAGTAGCAATCATTCTATTAAGATTATCTTATTGTTTATGCAGTTACAAACCCTATCAGAAAGCTTTCAGAAAGAACTCAAGAAATGCATATACTCCTTTTGAATCAAATTTCCCTTTTCTGTTCAACCTAACAAAGGAGCATTCCTTCATCCATATAGGAGACCTAAATCTTAATCGCCAAATGTAGGATCAAATACGAATCTATGTAGCATTATTCCTTTTTTCCTCAGCTTAGGCTTTAGATAGAGGTAACTTAGTATGTTGCTAAAGGGAGCAGGAGTATGAATATACCGACCACTCAATTTGTGTGTTCCAGGTTTGCTATTGCTGACCATACACTAAGATTTAGAACTTGAACTGTATTTCTGTAGCTGAGAGTTGGCATTTTTACTGATTATAAAGCAGGTTCAAAAGCACTAAAGCTGGGTAAACAATATTTTGTCATCAATCCACTATTTATGTTGTTGATAAATTATCAAGATGGAATCGATCTGATATACATGATGATTAACAACGAAAATTACCTATAAGGGTATGAATCCCACCACATACAGTTGACTGATGTATCATTGATGGGCAAAAGTTGAACCAAATGAAAGCCTGATTCAACGGCCCAATCTACAAATAACTTCAGGTCAAGAAACTCCCCAACTCCAAGATCAGCCTCTGATCGTACAGAAAACATGGGTATTGAAACACCCGCTCCCCTCCACGGCATTTCCTGATAATAACACAGATTGGCTTTCTTTTCAGCTTACACTCCCGTATCAGTTTAACAAACATAGAAAGCCACTGGTTATATCTTATAGCTGACTTACCCGCATTAAGCCATCTGAAAGAACTACAAATCTAGATTCACCTGTTGTGACATCAACAGAAGTCTCGCGACTGGCACCACATTCCACTGATGTTCCAGCCTTACTATGTTTGCAGTACTTGTATGTTTAAAGCATTAAGGAAGAAAGAGTGTACATGAAAGAAATTACTGTCAAGTTCATGATAAAATGGAACTGCATTTAGCCTATAACTCAGGCAGACAAAGGATATTTTAAAGGGAAGTCATCTTTTCCCATAACGCAGGCTGCCTGCCATAACGAATCGCCAGCATACGCGAGCTTAAGGCCATCCTGAATCTTCCATTGCCCAAGATTTAAGGAGCTACCAAGCACATAAATCTACAGGATAACATATATGTCAGGTCTGACATCAAGATGGATTGCAAGGATATTTAATGGGCACATAACAAAAAAACATATTCATGTAAAAATAGCAAAGGTTGTTCTGTGAAAAGAGATCTTACAGATGTTCCTTCCTCTAAATAGGGGCAGCAGATTCTGAATTGCAGAATAACTGAACCTGTTTCAGCAGTAACATTAGAAAGCACATTTCAACTAAGATTGTTTCATAGATACAGCATCCAACAGAGAAAATTACCATCCTGGTCCAGCTTATTCTGAGTGATCTCCAGGGGCCTTTCACCACCCAAACTCCAACTCGTTCGAAAGATGACATCCTTAAATGCACTTCTAAAAGGGATATTGTCAGAACCAGTCTGCAACGGAAGAAAAAACTTAAGTTGCGAGACCAAAGTCGAAACAAAAGGAAATTGTTGAAAAGGGTGTTGATTACAAAGAAAAATTAAATACATAAGAAGCACGTTTGAGGTCATTTTGCAGAATATATTGAGTATCATATCAGTCAACTACAACATACACAGTGTAATCCCCCAAGTGAGGTGTGGAGAGGGTGGTGTGTACTGTTGAAATTGGCTTTTAAGTTACTGTAGTAGTTTTTAGCAAAATAAGTTGTTTAATTTAAGATAATTTAAATTTTGAATTTTAGTTAGGTTGTTTGAGTATTGAGATATTTTAGGTTGTTTTAAATTTCAAATTATGTAGATTATGTTGGCTATTTAAAGCCCTCAATGCTTGATAAAATAATTGAGAGCTATTGAAAGTCATTTCAATCCATTGAGAGACATTTCAAGCAATTCTTTTTGCAGCCCCATTTTTAAAAAAAACACCAACAATGGTATCAAGAACTTCATTGATCTTACGGGATCTACCATACAATTTTTAACCCGTAAGGGTATCCTTTTAACCCATCAAGGCTGCTGAATTTCAAACCATGCTTTTTCAATGCACATGCTTTTTTCAACCAATTTTTAACCTACAAAAAGGGCAAGCAGCAATCTCTCTTTGAACGCCCAAAAAAGTTTCACTGGCAGTGAAAATGAAATCATATTTTATAACCTATGTCATATGTGTTGTTCTGATGGAAGAAAAATACTTACAACAATACTTTGCAAATCCTATAATTGTCCAAATAAAACCACTTTCTGAAGAACTTAAAAACAATACAATGACATGGAAGGTGTTTTTGAAGATCAAATCAAAAGTAGAAAAAGAGAGATCGTCAATATTCAAAAGATATGCAATTTAAAAAATAATCAAGAGAAATTCAGCATCAACTGCTACAGCAAAATTTGAGGAGGAGCATTTTTTGAAATTGCAGTAACTAAAGCAAAGGAGGAGTGTTGAAATTTGCTTTTAAGTTACTGCAGTAGTTTTTAGCAAAATAAGACGTTTAATTTAAGATAATTTGAATTTTGAATTATAGTTAGGTTGTTTGAGTTGCTGAGATATTTTAGGTTGTTTTAAATTTCAAATTATACAGATTTTGTATTTTATGTTGGCTATTTAACGCCCTCAATGCTTAATAAAATAATTGAAAGCTATTGAAAGTCATATCAATCAATTCTTTTTGCTGCCCCATTTTTAAAAAACACCAACATGTACTCAGCTTTACCCTTACCTTGTGAAGGTAGAGAGGTTATTTTCGATAGACCCTTGGCTCAAGTAAAGCACATCAACATGAGCATTACTCTTTGATGTCGGTGTCGCATGAGCCTGACCAGCCAAAAAGGGCATGGTCAGGTCCAAGATGAGCATCAACAATAAAAGTATTAAGATAGAAAAGAAAATTTGTAGAATGGAGTATTGATGAGCCTATAGCTTCTTGTTACACCCATCTTTGTGACTAAAGCGAGTTTATTCAAATGACCTTTACTTATTTATATATAGAGACCAACAATTTGCTAATCTACCCCAAAGATTTTGTGTGAAGATCATTTGGCATTTAAAGCAAATGACCATTTTGTCATCAATGATAATGAGATCCTTCTTACCAGACCTGGGGGTTCTAAAGGGAGAAAAGAAGGTATAATTGTGTTAAGGCAAGGCACATTCGTTAGTCGTTTAACTCGTTCCTTCAATTGTGCCATAATATTCCTTGATAGTTCTAGTGTTATGCAGGACAGCGGTACAAGACAAACAATTGGTGTCGGGCATATTTCACAAGGCTTTTACTACCTTGACTCTCCCAATTCCTCCACAGCATAACCTGTTGCAGATCCTCCAAATGAACCAAAAACCCCTTGTATACAGGTTTTATGCCCCACTTAGAGTAAAGTCTTATGTCACTTCACTGGGATTTAAATAAGTGAACCAAAGCTGAAGACTTTAGAAGAAGAATGCGTAACGTCAGATAACCATGATGAAGTATCTTTTTAACAATCCCAAACCAGCCTCACAGCTTGTGGCACTTGGAACATTAACCACCCATCTTTACAATTCTTAAATTAAGGTGATCAATATGAATGGTTAATAAAGGACGGCATTTCGCTTCAGCCCTTTAAAAGACTGTGCTACCTCTACTAGAGGAGGAGAAAAATATGTAATGGCTACTCCGTTACAAAATTCTGATGTCCCAAGGATGAGAGAAAAAGAGGGGAAAGTTCAAAACTATCATAAACTCTTCTTCTTCTTCTTTCTGGAGTAAAAGTAAGCACCGAAGAACACCCAAAAGATACATTTTTTTCAAGGATACAGAAGAAATGAAATTACTAAGAACACTTGTGAGACCTGCACTGCTATTTTAGACCAACCTCTTCTTGTCCTTTCATCAGTGATGTGTAACAGTACATATCCAATCAATAGTTCATTCATATATTTATCATATACATTCACTTCCCATGTTCTATTTATTTTAGAAAATATTTTTAAAAATAATAATAATATCTAGTTTTTTTTTGTGATAAGGTTTTAAAAAAAACAAGTATCTTAAGGAACTAATAAACAGAACTAGTGTATTTAGGAATTAATGTAGAGTCATTTGGATAAATAATTTAGGAAGTCCTAAAGGTTTTACTACTACCCTCCTTTAACTTTCGCAAGTATAATATTTCTGCAGATGTATATTTATGAGCAATATATGTTATCTCCTACATATTGTTAAATATGCAGCTAGACCAGGATTTAAATTGACTAAATTGGTAGGATACAACACAGAAATTGCAATTTCTATGGAGGAAAAGATTTCAGGTGCCATTAAAAGGAAGAACGTCAAATGAAAAGATGTTGATTCTCTATTCTCTGTCTGTCAATAGTTAGAACTACTGTTTCAGCTGAATACACAATAGACATTTATCAAAGAGAAAAAGTTAAGATAATCTGGAAACAACCCAGAATAATACTTCAGCAATTTTTCAAATACAACTTCTCCGGAGTGATAAGGGGAAGATCACAGAAGATTGTGAATATAGAATAACAGGGTGGAGAATGCTACAGAATCCCTAAATTTTTCAATCCTTTTGTTATTCAGGAATCACAATTCAAAGAGAATTAAACTTAAGCGACCACTGGGTATGTGGAAATGAATGTTTTTGAAATTTTAAAGCGAAATAACCAAATAAATAAAGAATGAGGATTGAGAATACTACACGAAGATTAGAGGTACACATGAGGATAATGAGAAATAGAGAAAAAAAAATTGGACAATTCTGTCATCTTTTGATTCATCATTTTGTTCATACTAAATGTCTTTGAGAACTACATACTAGTGGAAGAGTCGTATGCCGTAAGAAAGAATTTTAGGAGCAACTCGCATACCTTCCTTTCTCATAATTAAGTTCATGCAAGGAACACGCATCCTAGGTGGTGCAGTATTCACGAAACAGTATGAGAAAGGGACACAGAACAACTGGCATATCTTCCTTTCTCATAAGCCACAACAAAGTTCATCAAGGGACACGAATGCTTAGTATTGAAAAAACAGTATGAGAAAGAGAGGCAATAAAATTAGCACCTGCCAGAGATCACGAAGTTCAAGTGACTGCCCATCCTGAAGTCCATCAGGAAGCAACAGTTTCCTTTTCTTTCCAACCTCCCATCGCAGGATATTTCTTCTATCATCCACCACATAGTAACTGTACTCACTTTGATATCCAGGAGGAACTGGAATGCTTCCGGACCATATAAGTTCTTCCCCTTGGTGAGAAGGCTTCAATAATAGACCCTTTTTCACATTCCATGAACCAAGCAACCGATCTGAACCACAGATGAGAAGGTACTGCCCCCACTGAGTATAGTATGGGATTCTGAAGCTCACCTTCCTTGACTTCAACCCCGAATTCACCATCTTAAACTGAATAAAACCAAGTGGAACTCCTCAAAATGTAGCAAAACCAACTAATTAGTTGTACAAAACAATGTCAACAGGTTTCACAGTATCCAATGCAGAGATTGAATTTACTGAAATGCATGAACCAACTTTGAAACTCCCTCAATTTAAACCCTAGGCTAATCAAAATATAACATTTATAATATGAAACACTTTAAAATGAAGAATATGGGTGGTTATATAACTATTAGATTAAATGTGTTTTGGCATAAATATGAACAACTATACCATAGTCAGATTGAATTTTGAGCTGATTAAAGAAGCGAACAATGGTATAACAGTGGTTATAAGTATAGCAAAAGTTGAATTGTTACCTTTAGTCGAATGAAGTCTCCACCACCACCAGTGCAGAGGTTTGTTTTTGTGAAGAAGATGAGGAATGAGAAAGTTGGGTCTCGATAAAATACAAAAACGAACTGAAAAAATATCAAACAGATTTTTCTCTTTCTTACTGATTGAGTGAGTGGCTAACGCTTTTCACGTGAGAGAACAGGTGGCGATGAATCATAAATTTTAACGTCTATTTTGGATGACTCGATCTTCACTCACATGCTCACATGGCTTGGACATCTCCAACCTCATTCTCTATTTCTAATCTCTATTTTTTCTGATAACTTCAATCGAATTCTCTATTTTACCCTTTTAAAAGAAAAAAATTTCTCTCTCTTCAATAGGATATTATTATTTCTATTTCATTTTTATTTTCTTATTTCATAATATAAATCATTTCTTCCTTTTGCAAATAATCATTCTATAATCTTTATGTAATACAAATTTATTTATTTTTTAGAGGCTTAATTAAATTACATATTTAAATTGATTTTTTAAAAAAATAAATAAAATAAAAAAATTATTAATTAGGGTGGAAGTAGTAACTTGTTAATAATAATTTTAGATGTTATATTACATTAGAAAATAATAACAAATGATAAAGACTTAACTAGTAATATAATAGATATAATATTAAAATAATCACAAACTAAAATAGATTCACCTCTCTATAATTGAAGAATAGAGAGTGCTAGGAGAACTCATTCTCTATTTTACTCTCCAAATATAGAGAATACAGAGTAAAATAGAGATGGATTGGAGATGGTCTTAACTATAGGAACAGTTGTTTCAATTAACTCCCAAATATGTTATTCACCTCAACCTCCAACATTTAATTTTATTTTATTTTGAGGTTGCCCAAATTTGTTATATAGTTAATACCAAAATCCTAAATAATAAACGTATATATGAAACACGTGAAAAACATTTCCACCTTCAACTTTGATTTAAAAATTAAACCCTTTTCTCAACTTTAAACAATAATCAAACTCCCCCTTTATCATATGCATTGTCTATTTTACTCGTTGTAGTCATTTGAAATTTATTAAATATAAATTTATAAAATGATTCGGATTATATTAAATTCATGAATATATTAGTCCAAATAAATATTATGGATTAATATAATTGAGTTAATTATTTAAATCTATTAAATATAGATTTAATTAAAGTCAGCTCTATAAAGTCCATATGTCATGTCACTATGAGCTTTTAAAACATGAGATAATAACTCAAATATATATATAAAAATACCATAACAAACTATTTACACTTATTTGGGAGATTCTCTAACCGACAATTATCACTATGAGTTATGTGATGATACAACATCTGGCCCACGCTTCCAAAACTATCTTATACCTTTCCAGGGTATAGAGCATCCTCAACTAAGTGGATCCACTAAGTTATGCTTAAAAGCAATAAGGAATCATCTAAAAAGTATGATCATTTACCCATGTTGGCATGCATGATTTATGAGGATTTTGAGTTGTCTAATCTCATCCCCATATCGGTTCTCAATACTACACTCAATAATATGTAGAACTCATGCTCAAATGTATAAAAACATAACTCATCCTGAACTTGAGATAATTACTCGAAAGATTCTTTGAAAGGAGATATTGCTGAAAAACTCCTCATGAACACGTTTAGAAATCAAGGTTTCCTTTCGTTTTAAATGTAAAAGTATTTACACTTGGAAATACTTACTTCCCTTATACTCATTTTGAAACATGAAACTCAACTCTTTGCATTCTCTTACCCATTCACTCAAGTCTTAAAACAAGTTTTAGAAGATTGTAAAAGACTTCTCATAATGACTCAAAAAGGTTTCTCGAACTTTACTCTTAATCTTTACTTTGATTTGAAAAGAAGAGTTAAGAGTTATGATTAAGATATATAGGATCTCTCGGTGATTAATGAAAACTTAGATAGTTGGTTAAAAGAAGAGAGCGAAGACATGATTCAAAAGAACGCATACGGGATGAAGAACGGAGGCGAAAGGGGCCCGGTGCCCCTGGTGCATCAGTGGCGCGCCGCGCCAGCCCTAAATTAACTGAGGATGGTTAGGGGCGCACTGGAGGCGCAGGGGGCCACCCCCCGGCTCTATGGGGGGCGCTACCCCAGCCCAAACCCAAAAAATTTTGACGAATATTTCTTCTCAATTTTTTGTCATAATTCATCTAGATTCGATTGTTTTCTTCCAAACTCCCTTAGGTTCATAAACCCAACACAATTACTCAAAAAATAACTCAAAATCTCCAAGGAACGACACTCGTTCGCAAGACCCTCACCTCACGAACTCAACAAAACTGCATTGTTAAAGAATGAAGCACAAAACCTCAAGAACCTCATCAAAAATCTCAACATACACAATCTCATGGAAGAATTCATAAATGGAAACTCATGATTTGCATGAGGGTGAAAAACTCAACACTGTGAAAGCTTACATACATAGAAAGAACTAAGTTCTTGGCAATTTCCCAAAATTCTTGAAGAACTCTTGAAACCTTCTCTTGAACTTTGCCCTAACTTTCTTGAACATTTTAGAATGAATGAAAAACTGATCTCAATCAGTTTAGACCCCTTATTGGGTGAAAAATGAGTAGGCCTAGTGGGGTAGGGAAAAGACCAAAATACCCCTCCTTAAAATGGATGAAAATGTCTTAACTAGAGAGGTTGCACTCAAACGGGAATAACTCCTTCATCCGAACTAAAAAATTAGCAAACTTGACGGCATTGGAAAGAGGACTCAAAGACCTTCGATTTGGTACCTAATGGACCACCTAAATTCTTTTGCGCTAAGAGTTATGGTCGTTTGAAGTTGACCCAAAACTTAAACACCGACCAAAGTTCAAGGTGTTACAATATCTCCCCCTTGGGAATATTCGTCCTCAAATGAGATCAAACTAGGAAGAATAGAGGTAGAATATATTTAACAACCCCATCTAAAGCACGCAACACATAATTTACATATACTCAATATATCAACTTAAAGAGTACTAAGAAAAGAGTTAGTACCTTAGGTTGGAATTTCTGTGGAAGGAAAGAGATGTGGGTATCTCTTCTTCATATCCTCCTCTGACTCCCAAGTAGCTTCCTCGAATAATTGACTCCTCATAAGACCTTTACCGATGCAACCTCCTTGGTTCTCAACTTGCGAACTTGACAATCAAGAATTTGGATGGGTATCTCCTCAAAAGATAGGTTGTCCTTAATACCAACACTCTTAGTAGGTACAATAAGTGAATGATCTCCCATACACTTCTTCAACATCAAAATGTAGAATAACAGATGAATTGTTGCTAACTATGACGAAAGTTCCAACTTATAAGTTGCATTGCCAATTCTGTTGGATATTCTGTAAGGTCCAATATACCGAGGACTGAGTTTCCCCTTCTTTCCAAATATCACAACACCCTTCATGGGTGAAACCTTTAAGTAAACCCAATCATCCATCTCAATGTAACACCTCAAATTCGAGAATAGACAACATAGCTAAATTTCAGAAGTTCCAGGTGCCATCGATGGTGGTCAACCATGGCCCGTGAAGTCGACCATGGACCATAGGTCCAGTACGTGGATGGTCACCCAAAGACTGTTTAGAAGTCTTGGAATCACGGCCGGAACAACGGACCGTCGATCAGACCACGAGCCATAGTTGAGGGTCCGTGGTCCAAGACCCCAAATTCATGTTTCTGACCACGAATGACTGACCAATAGGACGGACCATTGGTCAGACCACGGTCCATTGATCAGGGTTCGTAAGTCGTAGGTCGGTATTTATTATTTAGGGACAGTTGGGTTTTTCCTTGTTAGTTTATCTCTATACTACATCATTTAGCCTATGTCTAAGACCCCTATATAAGTGATTTTAACCCCCAATTATTTCATTCAATTCATTCTCCTAAAAATCTAAAAGAAGACCAAGGTTCTTTCTCTCTAAAATATTCTCTCTCTAGAGGAGGAGGAGGAGAAGGAGAAGAAGAAGAATAATAAGAAGAAGAATAAGAGGAAGAGGAAGAGGAAGAGGAAGAGAAAGAGGAAGAGGAAGAGGAAGAGGAAGAGGAAGAGGACGAGGAGGAGCAGGAGGAGGAGGAGGAGGAGGAGGGAAGAGGAGGAAGAGGAAAAAGAAGAGGAAGAGGAAGAGGAAGAGGAAGAGGAAGAGGATGAGGAGGAGGAGGAAGAGGAGGAAGAGGAGGAGGAGGAGGAGGAAGAAGCGGAGGAAGAAGAGGAAGAAGAAGAGGAAGAAGAAGAAGAAGAGGAAGAAGAAGAAGAGGAAGAAGAGGAAGAGGAAGATGAAGAAGAAGAAGAAGAGGAAGAAGATGAAGAAGAAGAGGAAGAGAAAGAGGAAGAAGAAGAGGGAGAGGAAGAAGAAGAAGAACAAGAGGAAGAAGAGGAAGAGAAAGATGAAGAGAAAGAGGAAGAAGAGGAAGAATATGATGAAGAAGAAGAAGAAGAAGAGGAAGAAGAGGAAGAGGAAGAAAAAGAAGAAGAGGAAGAAGAGGAAGAGGAAGAAGAAGAAGAAGAGGAAGAGGAAGAGGAAGATGATGAAGAAGAAGAAGAAGAAAAAGAAGAAGAAGAAGAGTAAGAATAAGAAGAAGAAGAAGAGTAAGAATAAGAAGAAGAAGAAGAAGAAGAAGAAGAAGAAGAAGAAGAGGGAGAAGTTAGGGCTCAAGGTGAAGTCTCCATTCCTAAATTGTTTGTGGGATTTGATAGCAATGTATGATAGCTTTATTCATCCATGGAATCATTGCATCCATGGAGCCCCTAAGTTCCCCAATTGAAAAGTAGAAATTCCCCAATTGAGTTAGGGGTTTCTTCGCTAATTTGTGGATCTTTATGAACGTTGATCCAATTGAGTGGATTATGATCGTTGATGCATGAATTGAGAGGATTCTATGCTTTTTATGGTGAATTTACATGTACCCATGCTTAACCCATGTTTCTAGGATGAAATTGATATAAATGGTTTTTAGTCTATGTAAGGAGAATTTAGGGGGTTGTGTGTATTCTTATAGGATAAATAAGATACATTATGAATTGTTTTGAGAGTAAAGCATATGTTATGAATTGTTGATTATTGATGTAATTGTTGTGGAAGGGATCATTCCCACACGATTTTCCTATGTATGAATGTGAAATGCTTTCTCACATTGAATGATTCTAAGTTGAAAGGATTGATCACCTAAGGTGAACCTAAGTTTAGGAATTATGAGAATGATGATGTAACATCCGACAATTTGAAATTTTCATTTTTTTTTTTGGAAAGGATTTAAAAATCTGGAAATTTTGGCTAAGTGTAGAAATCAGTGGTTTTTGGCCAACTTTGAGCAGTCATAACTTCCAGCTCAGGATGAGTTAGGAGTAGTTCCAGTTATGGTTATGAAGCTTGTGGAACGATCTTTCCAACGCCGTCGAGTTTGCTCAATTCCGAGTTCGTATGAGCAAGTTATGCCCGTTGAAAGTTGGGCAGTTGGCAGG
>JAJOOS010025653.1:0-12638 GCA_029582725.1 Solanum chiquidenum
GTTCCCTAATAGCTTTTTGAGAAATGAACTCAACTCTTTACTCTTTGCTTAACTTGAAAACTTGAGTCTTAAAATGAATTTAAAACATTATTAAAGACACTTGAAAACTTTAAGAAACTTTGCTTTGACTTGCTTCTTAACTTCTAGACTTGACTCTTAACTTCTTTGAGTTTGATCCTAACTTTCCTTGAATTGGATTATGGATTCAAGGTTCATGATCTCATGTTTATGGATGATTTCATGATGTTTAGATGTACCTTAGAGTGTTGGAATCGACTAGGAAACATAGGTACATCGCTTAGGAACAAGTACTAAAAGGTGGGGAACGAATAGGGAGAACTGGCGTCCCTGGCGCTCTAAGAGGCTCAGGGCGCCAGCCTTCAAACTTCAGAGTAGTTTGACTGGCGCTCTGGCTGGCGCGACACGCCAGAGGCCAAACTTCGGGGAAGTTTTTGTGGCGCTCTGGCAGGTGCGACGCCCCAGCCCTTTTGCTCAGCGACTTCCGACTTTTCTCTTCCGTTCTTCATATCTAAACCTCCGTAACTTCCATAGTTCCTTCCCCAAACACTTAGGATCAATTGAAACCTCAATATACAACCAGTCTAACTCGAAAAACAACCCGAAAACATGAATCAATTCACCCCCAAGCATCAACAACTCAACCAACAAGAATTCTACAATTTGTTCTTCAAGAACCTCACTTCTTCAACATGTAAACAACTCAAAACAATTGGATTGAAACAAGTTGGTGTGTGGGTGAACTAACCCAACATGAAAATATCTCACATACATGGTGAAAATCCGCTACAACACGCAAGAATCTCGACGAACGTTTGATCCTCTCCTCTTTTCTCTTATTTTCTCTTCTTGAACTCTCAACTAAAACCCTAGGTGTATTTTAGGATTATAAACTCAACCTAATAGGATTAGATCCTTAAAATATTACTAAAAACGAATTAACTCTGATTGGGTAAGGAAAAGACCAAAATAGCCCTTACTATTTCCAGTTGACTTTCCTTAACTGGACAACCTAACTAAAAAAGGCCATATCTTACTCATCCAACCTCGAAACTTAGCAAACTCGGCGGTGTTGGAAAGAAAATTCAAAGATATTTCCTACGGTATTTGGTATCACACCTAACGCATCTTGAGTTAGAAGTTATGGTCGTTTGAAGTCGACCCAAAACTCATACTTAGCTTAACTTGCAAAATTTCAGATTTTTGCTATTTCCGATTTAATTCCTTCTCGAACTCAAGGTGCTGCATCTAGTGACCTTAACACTTAAGAAATTTTAATTCCTCTGTAAAATCTTACTCACAACGAAGGATGGTTCAAGTCTTAGCTCGAAATTATTTCTGGAATGTTACAATTTAGGACAGATAGATACCTTAAAAGATCAATTTGATTCTCTCATGCCACTATCTGAAAGTGTCATCACACAGTAGCAACAAATAGATAAGTTCTTTATGGTTTTAGCATTGAAAGGACTTAGATCTGATCTGACACCGATAAAAGATCAAATCTTGGCAAGTTCCTCAGTTTCTTCCTTAATCGATGTTTCAGCTCGATTATTGTGTATTGATTTAGAAACAATTGAGACCAATAACGTTGAGACATCTGTATTAGCTGTGAAAAATGAAAATCCACAAGAACTAAATGTCCATCAAAGGGGGAACAGTAGGAACTCTAGACCCTATTACAACTATTGCAACAAGTCAGGCCATACTCGATAATCTTGTTGGAAATTGCATGGTCGACCACCGCATACTAACAATCGGAGTACAACTCACATGGTTCAAACCCATAAAGACACAGATGGTCAACTGGCCACTTCTATTACTTTGTCTGGAGAAGATTACAGTGACTACTTGCAGTATCAAACAGCTACACGACAATCACATTTATCTGGAACCTCACAAAATGGTAATTTATTTGCTTGTCTAACCATGTCTTCACCCACTTGCCTATGGATATTAGATTTTGGTGCATCTGACCATATCTATGGTAATCAGAATCTTTTTTCAAATATTATTCCTTTCACAACCCTGTCTGCAGTTACCCTTGATAATGGATCAAGAACTGCAGTAAACGGAATAGGGGACGTGCAACTTCTTCCCTCTATTTCCTTAAACTCAGTTTTATTTTCTCTTGAATGCCCATTTAATTTGATTTCTATTAGCAAATTAACGAAACACCTCAATTGCGATGTCACTTTTTTGGCTGACTCTGTTGTTGTACAAGACCGGAAAATGGGGAAGACGATTGGTACAGGATATGAGTCACAGGGACTGTATTACATGTCAAAATCACCACCACCAGTTTCCTTCACTTCCACTACCTCAACAGACCTTCTCCACAACCGTCATGGTCACCCGAGTCTTGCAAAGCTTCAAAAATTAATTCCTAGTCTTTCCGGTTTGTCTTCTTTTGAATGTGAGTCTTGTCAACTTGGGAAACATAGTCGCACTTCATTTCCCAAAAGAGTCAATAACAGGGTTGCATATATGTTTGATATTGTTCACTCAGATGTATGGGGCCCTAGTCGTGTTGTTTCAAGTTTAGGATTTCAGTATTTTGTTACCTTTATTAATGATTTTTCTCGTTGCACATGGGTGTTTTTAATGAAAATTGTTCTGAAGTATTCTCTATTTTTAGAAATTTTTGTGTTGAGATAAGAAATGAATTTGGTGTTTCAATAAAGGTATTACGCAGTGATAATGCCAATGAGTACTTATCATCTCCTTTTGCCAGTTTCATGTCGTCTCAGGGAATTACTCACCAGACTTCTTGTGCATATACTCCTCAACAAAATGGGGTCGCCGAACGTAAAAATAGTCATCTAATTGAAATTGTTCGTACTTTACTTATACACCATCATGTTCCTCTTCGTTTTTGGGGGGATGCCGTTCTCACTACTTGCTATATGATAAATAGAATGCCATCCACTGTGTTGCAACATCAAAGTCCTCACTCAATTCTCTTTCCAGGTCAAAATCCCTATTGCCTACCTTTGAGAGTGTTTGGAAGTACTTGCTTTGTCCATGATCTACGTACTAGAAATGACAGACTCCAACCAAAATCAATTAAGTGTGTATTTCTAGGATACTCTCGTCACCAAAAAGGTTACAAGTGCTATGATCCAAAAACAAATAAATATTTATCACTGTAGATGTAACATTTTTTGAAACATCTCCCTATTTTACACCAAGCACTACAAGCAAAAAAATAATTCCTCAAATTCTGCCAGTACCTATACTTCCTCTACCACAAGTTAGTCTTCTAAACAACCCTCAAACTACTCATCCACCTCTTTAAATATACACCTGATATGCTCTTCCTCTTAGTGATAACAATGATAATACTACTCCTAGTACAGATACATTAGTAGCTCCTGATGACTCATCTCTTGCTCCTTCGTCACCTGCTCCAGTCATGCCTTCATCAGATGCAACAACCCCACCAATTGTCATACGTAAAGGTATACATACTACTCAAAATCAACAATCGAGATATAACTACTTAAGTTATCATCGATTGTCCCCATTTTATTATACCTTTGTATCTACCCTATCTATTGTACCTATATCAAAGATTGTTAGTAAAGCATTGGAACATCCAGGGTGGAGATATGCTATGATCGAAGAGATGAATGTTTTACAGACAAATAACACTTGGGAATTGGTCCAGTTACCGAAGGGGAAATCTATAGTTGGAAGTCTGTGGGTTTATACCGTAAAGGTGGGTTCAAATGGAACAATTGATCGGCTGAAAGCTCGCCTTGTTGCCAAAGGGTACACACAGATATATGGTCTTGACTATGGTGACACATTCTCTCCAGTTGCCAAAATTACATTTGTTTGACTGCTTATTTCCTTGGCATCAATACATCATTGGCCTCTTCATCAACTAGATATTAAGAATGTCTTTTTGCATGGTGAACTTGCTGAGGAAGTTTATATGGAGTAACCTCCTGGATTTGTTGCTCAAGGGGAGTCAAACTTAGTATGTCGTCTCAAACGTTCTCTATATGGCCTCAAGCAATCTCTGAGAGCATGGTTTGACAGATTTAGCTCTATTGTCCAACAATTTGGGATGTCTCGAAGTAAAGCAGACCACTCTATTTTCTATCGATATAATGGCCCAAAAAAGAACATGTATTTGGTTGTTTATGTTGATGACATTGTCATAACTAGAAATGATCTAGAAGGAATATCTCAGCTAAAGAGGCATTTGTTCAGTCACTTTCAAACCAAAGATTTGGGGAAGTTAAAGTATTTTTTAGGAATTGAGGTAGCACAATCCAAGACAAGTATTTCTATCTCACAAAGAAAATACGTTTTGGACATATTAGAGGGGCATACATGTTAAATTTCAAACCTATTGACACTCATGTGGATCCAAACATCAAACTCGTTTCTGGACAGGGGAAGCCATTGGAAGATCCTGGTAGATATCGAAGACTAGTTGGTAAATTGAATTATCTAACTATATTACACGCCCGGATATTTCATTTACAATAAGTGTGGTTAGTCAGTTTCTCCAAGCTCCATGTAAAGACCATTGGGATGCAGTAATTCGCATCCTCAGATACATCAAAAGAGCTCCAGGACAAGGATTGTTATATGAAGACAAAGGTCACGCTGACATCAATGGATATTCTGATGCGGATTGGGCAGGTTTTCCAATAGATAAACGCTCTACTTTCGGGTATTGTGTCATGATTGGAGGCAATTTAATCTCTTGGAAAAGTAAAAAGCAAGATGGCATTGCAAGATCTAGTGCAGAAGCAGAATATCGAGCTATGGCTCTTGCTATATTCAAGCTTATTTGGTTGAAACAACTTCTTCAAGAGTTGAAATGTGTTGAATTCAAACCGATGAAGTTTATATGTGACAATCAGGCTGCCCTTCATATTGCCTCAAATCCAGTTTTTCATGAACGAACGAAACATATAGAGGTGGATTGTCATTTCATTAGGCAAAAGATTAAGTCTGGATGCATTGTCACCAGCTTTGTTTGTTCAAATGACCAATTGGTAGATATTCTTATCAAGTCCCTTAGAGGAACTCGGGTTGAATACATTTGTAGCAAGCTTGGAGCATATGACATGTACGCTCCAGCTTGAGGGGGAGTGTTAAGATATTGTCAAAGAGTATTTCAACTATTAGATTGTGTGTAAGATAATAGTCAACCTTTTGTGTCTAGCTTTGTGTATATATTCTAGGTATAATCTATCATTTTGAGTATGAAGTGATATACACTTGCATCATTTATCAGAAGTCAATGAAAATAGCTAAGCACATGCAAGCATCCCCTCATCCTTTTTAATTCCAGTAGTTTGTAAGTCCATCAGAAGTTTATTGAACGCATCTAGATGGTCTTGCAACAAATAAATGACTCCATCTTAAATATGGGGAGACGTTGTTGTAACAATATCTTTGTTCTCACTGACTGGTCCTTGTAAAGCCCATCCAACTTTTTCCATAACTATATGGTTGTCTCCTCGGTACTTGTACTCACTTCACAAAGCACGTTAGATGCAAGGGACAATTGGATTACACTCAATGCATCTCCTTTAATCTTCTCCTTGTCGAAATTTGATGTGTCATTGGGGTACTTTTCGTCAATAGCATGGATTGAACCTTCTCTCCACAGTAATGCCATCATCTGGATCTTTCAGATATTGAAGTTGTTGCGCCCACTAAATCTATAATTTTCAAACTTCATGGAACTCATTGTTACTTGTTCTTCCCCTTCTACTACAAAGTATTTGGAAATACAGAGAATCAAAGTAATTCTTTCTGATATGGAAGTTCAGATTGTGATGCAACCACAAAGCATACTCAGACAGAACTTTGGCTCTGATACTAATTGTTAGAGAAAACGTGAAAATAAAAAACAAGGAAGAATAAAAATATTTAACGTGGTTCGGGCCAGAATGATTCTACGTCCACCAAAGAACAACTGCATGTATATTAACAAAGAAATGAGAGAGATCTCAAATATATATAAGAGAATTACTTTACTAATTATCTACTCTTCTAATGTGTTTTGCTATGAGTTTTAGGATGTATTCAACAATGAAGAATGGTCATGCTTTCATAGGTGGCCATACTTGGGCTCTAAGCACAAAAGAAAAGAAATATAAAATTTGTCCTCAATTAATTTTAGCTTGCTCTCCAAGTTTAATTTCTAACCAAGTAAATTGATCCATGAAATTTTCTTCCATTAGGTTTGACCCCACAAGGATCAAACCAACTCTTTCAAAAGCTTTATAGAATTCTTATTGAATAAAATCATAATTACAGTCAAAAGTATATAAAATTTGGGATGAATCAAAATAAAAACGTTGAACTAATAAAAATATTTTTTTTCCTTGTTGTGAACAAATAATTAAAATTGTGAATAAACTCATTAGTAAAATAATAAAATTTTATACTTTTTCAAATTCGTTACCTTAGCAATTTTATTGTTCAAATTGACAAAACTCGTAAGTATATATATTTGTTTGGTAAGAAAAATAGTTTTGAGTAGTAGTTTTCTGACTATAGATAAGAAAAGATGTAGTGGTGTGTGCTACACTCAAGAGGGATTGAGAAGTTGATGAAGTAGTAAGTTAAATGAGAGGCTAGAGTCAAAGGCGAGTTAATGAGCTTCTCAATTAATGAAGAGCTTCCCTTGATGTGAGCAGAATTAGGGGTGGCAAAATCAAGTCCAACCCGCCCAATTCGTTTAAGTTTGGGCGAGTTATTGATCCGCCCATTCATTAGATCAATCCATTAATAACTAGGTGGATATGTAACTCGAATTGATTCATGAGAAATATTGTCAAAATAATTTTAGAAAACTTATTTTTTTGCTGATATGTTATATATAGTCATAATAAAGAAAAATAATAATTTTATTAGGTATTAAAATAGTTTAAAAGAACAAACAAAACAATTAAGTTTGGTAAAAAAATGAGTTGGGTTGAGTCTTTACTCGTTATATACACAGTACCTAATCCGTTTTGACCCAACATGTTTTGACCTACGCAAATTTAGGTTGGATTGAATATTGACCCGATTATTGTCTTAACTCGATTATTATCTTAACTCACTATAACCCGCCCAAATTTAACTCAACCCGCTCAATTGTCACCCCTAAGGAGAACTATCTATTTGAATTACTCATATGAAGAGAATTAGAAATAAAAAAATTGATTATAGTAAAATGTTAAATTAGAACGATGCAATTTTAAAGTACAAATAGAATATAATTTTTATATATATTCTAACTAAATTGTCATAATATTTTGTTACACTTATTCTAACAAAAATAAATTCTCAGCATTCTCATATATATTGAGTTATTTTATTTTACTTCTAGATAAACACTAATTACCGACAGAAAGTTAAACAATAAAATTCGTTGTTGATCATATTAATGGCGAATAAATAATGAATTATATATAAAAAAATATCTTAGCTGCGAATAATTTAACAACGTATTGCGATAAAGTTTAAAGCTAAATCCATTTCTTTTCTTTAGTGTTTGTCGTCAAATAAAGTATGTGCTTTCGGTAGGGGTGGCAAATGGTTGGATTGAATCGGATTAAATATGGATTGAACAAAAATAGTTTGGATTACAATCCACCCAAATAGAATATGGGTAAATATGAATTTGATCAAATATGATTTGGATAAAATGGTTCCAACTCATTTTAAAAAATCTGTTTTTCAAAAAAAAAAATCACCCCCGGGCACCCCCACCGCCTGCGGCGCCCCACCCCCCACCCCCACCTTCCACCAACCTACCCCTAATTTTTTTTTGTTTTCCAAAAACAAAAAAAAAAACTGTTTTTTCAAACAAAAAAAAATTTACTCCCTCCCCCGGGCACCCCCCAACCTTCCACCAATCGACCCCTAAATTTTTTGTTTTCCAAAAACAAAAAAAAATCTATTTTTTCAAACAAAAATTTTTTTTAGTGGAAGTGAAAACTAAGTGATCTATTATGGGTTAATATGGCCACTCATATTTAACCAATTTGGCCATATTTGTAGAGACTCTTAAAATAACTTGAAGCTCATATTTAACCAATTAAAATAGTGAAAATTTGATATATGACATTTATTAGACTAATATTTTCAAGTTATAGCAGTAGAATAAAACTTTCAAGTTGTAACAATAAAAAAATTCAGGTTGTAACATTTTATTAAATAAAATAAAAAAAATTTAATTAATTGTAAAAATCTGTTTTGAAAAAAATAAAAAGGATAAAAAAATTGATTTTGAAAAAAAAAATCAATTTTGAAGAAGAAAAAGAAAAAAAGGGAAATAAGTGTATTAATAAAATTTGAATTGATTGATGATAATTATTAATTAGCATAAATTTAGGAGATTCAAACTAATTAGGAATATTTAGTTTCCTTAATTCACTCTAATCTATTAAAATTAATTTAAAAGTCTGATTTTATCCATTTTCTTCTACGTTACTCTCTCTTCGGGTTTTTTTTCAGAATTGTTGTCACTGACGAGTAAATGAAGTTTTTTTGTTTGAAAAATCTTGATTTTGTTGTGATGGACGACTGTTTATCTATATTAATTAAATATAGTGATAGATGTGATCCTTCAGGTTGAATAAATGTTGGTATGAATAATTGAATGTCAACTATATACAGTTTGGATACTAATTATATGATGTTCATTTTGATCTCCAATTAAATATCAAAACTAAATTGTTTATGTATCCAATTGTTATGTAGTTTGTATATAATTGATATCCAGAAATTTGTATCCAATTGATATGCAGTCTGTATATAACTAGTATCCTGAAATTATGAGAGTCAATCTGTAATTCCTATGTAGTTGATAACTTACTTGAAGAAAACAGTGCATATCTATATCATTCAATACTTAAAACTGTATCAAAAAAATATATATATATCGTTCAAAAGTTAAAAAGACATGAAATACTAAAGAGTCTAAGCTGCAATCAACTATCTCAAATTCGATCTCCGTAGTCTTGGTGTAGGATAATTGCCGGTATCTGGAGCATGTTCTTTTGCTATGCGGGATCCATCAAATTTGCTAGCAACAGTCCCAGTTACTTCACTCTCACTGATCGCGCCATCATCATTTTTTGTTTTTCTGCATTGCCATCAACCTAGTTGGAGAAATTAAAAAAGAAACCTTCTTATTATAAAAAAAAATAGGTATTATAAGAAAATACCAATTTCATACCAACATTAGTCATAATTTATACAAAAAAAAGGGTGATTTAACAAACTACAATCAATTCACATAATTGGACCACTGATATCATACCATTTTTTGATAAAAATAATATACAACTTAAGTCAGCTTTCATACCAACAATAAATCAATTTCATACCAATGTTAAAACACATTTCATACCATATTCATAAATCGTATATTAAGTCAGCTTTCATACCAATATTATTCATGTTTCATACCAGATTAGTAGACATAATGAAAATAATTTGAAAAAAAATAGATTTCCTTTAAACTGTGTACCAACTTCATACCAGATTTAAACAAGTTTCACACCAAATATAAGTAATACATCATACCATTTTTATACCAAATTTTATACCAATTCATGCCAACATTAGACAAAATTCATACCATATTCATAAATCGTATATTAAGTCAGCTTTCATACCAATAATATGCATAATATAACAATTTCAACAAAAAAAACCTACTAAATTGATTTAACCATATCCCATGTAGTAAAAAACTCAATTAACTTTTGGAGGACACAACACACACTCAACAGTACTTTCCAAGAGTCCAAACAACATAAGGTTTCAAGAACATCTTTACCTCCTATAATAAACTCCAATCTACACTACACATGGCCATAAATCTTCCAAAACATTAGCAAAATCAATAAAGATTCGATTTTTGACCATTCCCCACGTAGTAAGAACTCAAATCAGCAAAACCCAGAAAGGATCAACCTCAAAACACCTCTGATTCACCTCCATGAAAATGGTAAAATAAACTTTCTTGCAATACAATTATCAAACGGGGTTTCTCCAAAATACTAAAATTATTGAAAATTACAACTTAGAGATCTGCCCTTTTGTTTTGATTGTATGGAGAATATATTTCTCCTAATCAGTTTTTAGATGTTGAAAAATCGGCTTCAATGGAGTATGGATGAAAGAGATGAAAGATGAATTTCTGTTTGTTTTTTTAACGTGGAATTGACGTGGGGTGAGGGATTTAGGTGGGGTGTGGGGGTGTGACTTGTAACTGTAAAAAAGGAACAGTAATCAATGTAAATCTCTATAATTGTGTAAGAGATAATTATGGGGTATTCTTTATTTAAATAATTTAATAATAATATAAAATTATAAAAAATTACTTATTTAATAAAGTAAAATTTAATTAATTTATAAATAATTAGTGATATGTTATAACCCGTAATTAAACTGTTATAAGCAATATTTTTTTTAAAGTATATTTAAAATTTGTAATATTGACTCTTAAATGTGTATATGGGGTGATTTTTTCATTAAAATATGAGTGATCCAAATCATTAAATATGAACAAAATAGGCTCATTTTATCAATATGGGCTGAAGTTGTCATCCCTAACTTTCGGGAACGCGCAAAGTACCAACACTAGCTATTTTACTATTTTCTCAAACTAAAAATTCAAATCAAATAATATCTTTTCTACTATTCTGATTTCTTATTTAAACTATGTAAAATAACCACAATATATATATTTGAAGTTACTTTTTCTTATTTGTAATTAAATAAAATTCAACTTAGTTAAAAAATTACTTCAATAAAAAAAATGTAAATATTGAAGTTGCACATAGGATTTTAGAACATCATTCCTTCTTGACCGATGAACTGTTGGTGGCGGATGAACTTCAAGTAATCATTAATAAGTTTGAAGAGGCAAACGCATCATTGAGTAGTGTCGTCAATATGGGCGTCGGGTCGGCCTGACTTAACTTGTGATTTGATAGGGATGGACTAAGATATTTCGAGCTCATTTAAGAATAATAGTTTTTAAGTTCGGCCTGAATATGGTTGCTGATTTGTGGGACTTGAGAAGTATAGGTAGGATAGGTCATGAGTCAAATAAAAATAATTAAAAATTAAAAATAAAATAGAGTATTAAAATAGAAAAAGGTCATATTTACCCTTGTACTCTTAGAAAAGGGTCATATTTACCCTTCGTCATACTTTTTTGATATATTTGTCTTATCATCCAACTTTGGGCACAT
This sequence comes from Solanum chiquidenum, assembly GCA_029582725.1. Classification (NCBI taxonomy): domain Eukaryota; kingdom Viridiplantae; phylum Streptophyta; class Magnoliopsida; order Solanales; family Solanaceae; genus Solanum; species Solanum chiquidenum. The sequence goes on from JAJOOS010025653.1 coordinate 11,253, forward strand.
ATTTGCCCTTATACAGTTAAGTATCATGCCACCATTTTTATTAGCCTACGTGGCGCCTACGTAGCGCCTACATGGCTCCATGTGTATATATTTTTATTGTAATTAAAAATTTATTTTCTATTTAGTATTAAATCCGAGCCATTTAGTAAAATCTGATCCAACATTCACAATCCATTAAGTAAAATTCAAGTTCAACCCAACCTTCACAACCCATTAAGTAAAATTTGACCCAACCTTCATGACCTGTTAGCCCTAATTTCAATACCCATTATCTTGCATTATATTAGATAAAATGCTTCGTACAGAGAGAAGAGTATCAAGATCTAACAAAAGGGAGAAAATGGAAGTCCAAAAATCGAAAGAGAAAGCTCTCAAGATGAAGACTTTTAAACTAATGTTCGGTGCTTTTTTTATCAATTTTTTTTACGCGAGTGAAGACAATGTAGATTTGAAGTTGAAGATGTTAGGATTTTGTATTAATTGTATTGTTTTAGTTTAATTGGTTGGGTATGATGTCACTTATTTCTTAATGTTGATACTCTTCTCTTTGTATGAACATAAAAATATTACATTTTGTTAGATCTTCATACTCTTTTCTCTGTATGAAGTTTTCTATCTAATGTGATGTAAGATGATGGGTATTGAAATTAGGGCTAATGAGTCGTGAAGGTTGAGTCAAATTTTACTAAATGGATCGTGAAGATTGGGTTGAATTTTACTTAATGGATCGTGAAGGTGGTTGGGTCTGATTTTACTAAATGGATCAAGATTTAATACTAAATAAAAGTATATAAAAGAGTTACAATAACAATGTACAAATCATAAACAAACACTAACACAAAAAAAAAATCAATGATAATTTAAACAAAATAAATCATATATAAAATCAAAGAAGGAAAAAGAAAATAAGGAGAATGTTATGAAGTTGAGGATTTGAACCTCAACAATTCCTCACCGTTAAATTGAATCGCCTCTGATTTAAGAAAAAACGTCACCATGAAAGTAGCCAATGATATTTTTTTCAAAAATTTATAATCAAATAATTAAAAATTATTTTTGTAATATTTTTCTTAGACAAAATATCAATATCAGCTCTTATAAAGGTCATTTATAAACGGAAAAATTACTTGGATGAGTGTCTTTTAATAAATAATTACTGATTTTAGCGATACTTTTTATTTATTACCATTTTTAGCAATACATAACAATATTATGTTAAATCTGCAATATGTATTAAAAGTGAATTAAGTATGCAATACATATGTATTATAACTGTTTTTAAAAATATATTATGCTTGTTTGGTAAGAAGTTTTCACATTGTATTATAAGTGTATTAAAATGTGTGATAAATGTATTATCCATCAATAAAACTTGTATTATATGTG